>JAMZAV010002112.1:0-111067 GCA_024449915.1 Sweltsa coloradensis
TAGAGTAGGCCTTCACCTGAAAGAAAAAACTAGACAATGCAAAAATATACAAGTGTAAAACTTGCTTAAAAATGAAAAATTCGACAATGAAACCTACACCAAACGAAAGAGGAGAAAAAACTGAACAAGATGAAACTTGTTAAATGAAAGAAATCCGAAAGATAACGACACAAAATCGCCACGAAAACACAATCAATACAACAAGTGTTTGGTTGGAATGCGGCCACACAATGCACTGTAATGCTAAGGTACAATAATAGCACAGAGAGCGGGAGCGGAACGAAAACACGTCTACCTCCGACCAAGGACAGTGTGTGTGTGTGTGTGTGTGTGTGTGTGTGTGTACATCGAAAATCAGCCGAATCGCTGAACAGATTGCGCTGAAATTTTAAACAGACATCCGGTACGAGTTTATTGAGAACTGCTAACAAAATCAGCAAGATTCATTGCGATTTAAATCTACAAGAAATAATAAACTGAAAAATAGACTTCCAATGTTTAGAAATTATTTTAACGACAATGTTTTAGATTTTGAAAAGATATTTTTTGTTTGTTATTCGCCTGGCCGTGAAATGCCGTGCCCATGCAAGGTCTGTCGAATGTTGCACGTCAAGGTACCCCCAAATTCCTCTCGTAGATTGAGTAAACCTTGCAATATTTTCACGTATTTCGTACTGGCTATGTTAGCCATAGTAGGCCCTATTGCCACAGATGATGGACTACACTGCGTTTTATGCATTTCAAAACATGTTTAATTATTTTTGAAATACTAGGAAAACGCCAAAGTCGTTGTTGGACGAGTGAGCTAATAGCCGGGTGCATAATTTGTGAACCATGACGACTGCAGCAGTGTGAGTCACAAGTCGACACTTGTCTGCCATCTGATGCGTTAGCTATAAGCCTATCGCTATGCACGCGGACGCGGGCGATACCAAAACATATCACATCGCCAACGCCAAAGTATGAAGATAAAAAATATTCCAAAATATGTGTTAGAAACAAAGATCCTATTGTAAATGACTACGTGTAAGAAAGGTCCATACATGAACTCGAGTTCGACGCGATATGTTCTGCTTCCATCTTTTATGCTCCTCGAATCAAATCCAATTTAGTAAAGCTCTGCCAAACACGAGTTTTGTCAGTAATTAATTTTTTGTAAGATGGCAGGGCAAGCTATAGTTCTGAAATTTTTCACAGTTGTTAACATTCATAGTGGTAACATTGGTGAGAAAGGGTATTTTTTTTCCAAAGCGAAATTTAAGTTTTAAAAAAATAAAGTAATAATTTTTACAAATATTTAATTTTTTGTAGGTTGGATTCCTGTAAATTTTGCTGTCCATGTAAACAGCACACTATCTATTGGTCCTTGACGTTGGTGTGAAATTTGGTCAAAATCGGACGAGTAGTTTGGCCCCTGCGCATCGAACACACATACATACATACACACATAAACACAACGAAGTGCCGAAAACTTGCCATAGAGGACTCCGTTCGCTCCGCTCACTCGTCCAAACAATCTAGAAATTACAAAATCTTTCCCGACCAGGGCCCCGATTCATGTACATTTATCCCGGGTATAAGTGGTATAAGGACGGTATAATGCAGGACATGGCAGGATAAGGCCTGGTTAAGTCTTAGCAACTCTCATCCAATCAGATATTTTCAATCCAACAACAAGTACAACAAATGTTTTTTCCACTGCATTCCACAGCCATGTAAATCAGCAGATTTGCAAAAGAACACTAAAAATTTGCACCATCTTTTGTTTTACATTTTTATTTATTGACAGAAGATTGCGTGAGATCATTAAAAGAAAAGAAAAGGCGTATTATTGCCGTAAATTTTTGAAATAGCCTAGGACTATCATACTATTGTTCATCTGCATAAGGCTTTTAGTAATCAAAACTAGTTATTTGTGCGGGATGTGTGTCAAAACAAGGTCGTGCAGGCCTAGGGTTGCCTAGGAGAGGCCAAGGGCTTGTCAAACGTGTTATGTTAGTATTAATTTTATCTAGTCCTATAGCCTAATCGAACTTTAGGCCTACACTGTTGTATTATGAATAATATTATACATCTGGGCCTAGGCCCGAGACGGTTTCTGATTTGTTTTATGAGAGTAATGACAACTTTTCTCGTTTTACACATAGACGCAAAATTTAAAATGTCCGCCATCTGTTTACATATTTTCTTATCCCCGTGCGAGGCGGGATAAGTCTTCATGAATTGGATTCGGAGTTATACCGCACTTATACCACCTAACTCTGCTTATACCGGGATAAAAATGTACATGAATCGGGGCCCAGGGGATTGAACCCACTTCTTTCACATTTCGGCTACAAGGGCGCCTTAGCCAACTAGACTAGGGAAACGCCAAAGTCGTAGTTAGACGAGTGAGCGAGTCATGTGGTGAGTACCCGGGAACATTTGCATTTAAGTTTGATAATTATATTCGTATAAATAATAGTTTTTCAAAGTTAAGTTGGTATACGGGGACGGGCGCGTCAACTGTAAGGTCATAATGCGCCTCTCTAGACTATCATAGGCTAGGTAGGCCTAAGGTAGGGGGAAGAAAAGTAATGTAACCGGGTACTCAACACATGGCTCACTCACTCGTTTAACAACGACTTGGCGTTTCCCTAGTATATGGTATAATACTAGGAAAACGCTTAAGTCCCGCGCGTTGTTGGATGAGCGTTATTGGTGCATTGAGCTGCCATGTGTTACACGGATTTTCTGTTGTTCTGTGAAAAAAACATTACTTAGTCGAAGATTTATTTTAATTAAATTAAATTAAATAGAAAATTAACGTCATTTTTTAATTAATCGTAATTTTTAAAAAAGAACAAAATCGTTAAAATTGCAATTTTCATAAGAAATAAATATTAGATTGCGCTCAAATTTAACACGAATATATTAATTCATAAAATTAAGGTTCTGTGAAAAATAAGTACAATAGGATAAAGCATGTAGGTGTAAAAAGTCAAAGAATTGTTTTAAAAAAAGAAAAAACCCGTAAATTTCGATTTCATGAGAAATAATTTTTCGATTACCCTCAAATTTCGCACGAATATCTAATTTCATGAAATTAAGGTTCTGCGAAAAATCATTACAATCGGATAAGCATGTAGGTGTTATGAGTCGAAGAAAGTTTTTAAAAATCGAAAAAAAATCGTTAAAATTGCGTTTTTTTATGAGAAAACATTTCCCGATTGCGCTAAAAAAACGTGGCAGTTCTAAGTTCAGAGATTTCAAAGGCCTCCATGAAATTTCATTGCAATCGGAGGAACGGTTTAGCCGGAATCGTGTAAACAGACACACAAAAATACAAAAAAAGGAAGAAAAAAAGAAAAAAAGAAAGAAAAAAAAAAAAACATTCCGGAAATTTTTTCTCCAGTGTAGTGAAATGGAATCTTCGCTTCGCTCGCTACGCTCGCTACGCTCATCCAATAATATAATAGACTCATATAATACTATAGGTGTTAAGATATCTATGCACGTCTGACTTCATTGGACACTTTGAGGCTTTGAGGTGTACCTTGTATAAATAAACGGATTAATAAAAACTTGAACTTGAACTTGAACAAATAAGTATTTGCTTTGGCTCATCCAATTATGTATTTTTCTTCTTGTTCATCAGCTGTCACGATCGTGGGACGAGACTTGGCCTTTGCTTTTATTTTAAAAGTACGTACATTACGTACATGTTACAGTATTTGCTACAGATAGATACAGAACCAACAATATGACATTAATAAATCTGCCTCCGAAATTCAAAAACCTAAACCACTGGCATCAAGGTTGGCAGCAATTGACTTTTGTTTTTTTGTTCAGTGTCATTTTGAAGTTTTAGCGTTGGTAGTTGTTATTCGGCGGCCATCTTTTTCCTTAGTTTGTCGTTGCGGTGAAGTTTGAGTTTGAAGGGAAGCGTTGTTTGTATTTTTGTGTTCTTGAACTCACTATTTCATTGTATACGGAGTGTAAAAACTGGAAATGGAAATCATATTTAGCGATAAATTTTAGGCTTTACCCTAGGCTTAGAGACTAGGTGTTAAATATGAATGTAATCAGTGTTGAAAGTGGTGTTTTCCGTTCATAACCTAACTTTTTGTAAGCCATAGGCCCTACCCCTAGCCCGGCCTCGATTTTAACAGGGATCAAAGGCAGTGTTGTAAAATTTACTTTTGTAAAGTAATTCAGTTACAGTTACAGTTACTTGCTTGCAAAAGTAATTCAGTTACAGTTACAGTTACTTTATTGCCAAAGTAATTGAGTTACAGTAACAGTTACTTAATGAAGTAACTGAGTTACTTTTTAAGTTACTTTTTTTAAAAAAATTCATTACTAAAAGCATGACGAACAGATTTTTTTTCTAAAAATAATTACACAAACTGTTTTTTGTACAATTAATTATATATTTTATAACTCAGGCTTATAGACTAACATCCTTCATTACTACTACTACTCATTATTAGGGATCCAGGGATTTCGCCATCAGCAAAAAATTGTATTTCTTAAACATACCTGAAACATGTATTTCATACGGTTTCATGGCTCATGATATTAAAAAATGCAAATTGAAAACGCACCAAAAGGACAAATTTTCCATTTTTGTATGAAATCATGAAATAAAGCTTTTTATCATTTTTTACCGCCCAATCAGCAAAACTAACCGTTTTATTAGTATTAATTGCAAAAAAAATCACTTAAAAATTCATTGAATGACCGTTTTCCACTAAAACAACCATTTTGTCAGTGTTTTGTAGTGTCTTTATCTGACTTTACCAATCATGCCTCAATTGATTATTAGATTTACCAAATTTAATCGCACAGAAAAGGCACATTAGTGATGTTTAAAAAATAACGAAAATGCAAAATAAAGCAAAATTTGAATTTTAATGACCATAATTTTTCAATTAAAAAAAATATTTCCTGGACCCCTACTTATTATGGAACGAAACAATTCATATTTGTTAGTTGTGAATAATAATTGTAATAATAATAATAATCATAAAAATAATAATAATAATAATAATAATAATAATAATAATAATAATAATATAATAATAATAATAATAATAATAATAATAATAATAATAATAATAATAATAATAATAATAATAATAATAATAATAATAATAATAATAAATAATAATAATACAGAAGATGCAACCACCAACCCTTTCATGAAAATATTGCAAAATTAGAAAAAATAGTTTTTATTAGTTTTAACGAAGTAGCATAGAGGGTGAAACCAAATAATCCATCAACGCGACTAAAAACAGCGTTTGCGAAGCTTCCTAGTCTAATTGGATGACGACTGACCCTTAAAAGAATTGGCTCAAATGTTTATTTATTTATTTTTTTTTTTTTTTTTTTTTATTTTTTTTGTCTGTTTGTCCGCGCTTGAACTGGCAAACGGCATATGCGATCTTGATGAAAATTTGATCGGAATTTCACAATCTCTGAATTAGACTTGCCACGTTTTTTTTGGGTACAATCGATCAAATATTTCTTATGATTATCGTACTTTTTCGACTTTTTTCCATTTTTAATGAGATATTTTCGTGATAATTAGCAAACGGCTACTTCGATCTGGATGGGATCTGGATGGGAACGTTTAAAATTACTAAAATTATATATGTTATGATTTTAGAGACATTTTAAGAAATATTTCTCATAGAAATCGTACGTTTAAGATTTTTTCCCGGTCCATAATACGATAATTTCGTGACATTTGGACTGATTCTGACCAAACTGGTAGGGCTACAACGTTCATATTTTACATTGACATTAAGATTATGGTGATGTAGGCCTAGTGCCTCTTGAAAAGAACAAATTAAAAATGCTGGTCAAAATTCATAGTAATAAAGGTTTTAATATAAGCCTTTACAAGTATATAATTAACAAGTTATATCAAGTAACCATAGAAAAAGTAATGAGATCCCAACTTAAAACTTAAACATTGGACAGAAATATTTAATAAAAGCTCATCAATCAACGCGTCTGGAAAAAGCGTTCGCGAAGCGGCCTAGAATTCAAAGGAATTGTTTATCTATTGCAATTTTTCGTTGCAACTAGCAGTTGCTTTGGTGTATTGTTGTCATGTTGACCAAGACAAATTCAGAAATAGGAATGCAAGTTGAGTCAGCAGAAAAATCTCGTTCCATACTAAAAGTACCAACAAAAATTAATAAAAAACATCAAAAATTAAAAATATTGTTTTAGTTTCAGACGTTGTGATATAATTTTAATTTTATATTACTGAACTGTAAACAAGCATGGTTGGCAAAAGTAACTGTTAAAAAGTAACTGAAAACTGAGTATAATTACTTTTAAAAGTAATTCAGTTACAGTTACAGTTACTTTAAAATAAAAGTAATTGAAATAGTAATTCAATTACTCAAAAAGTAACTAATTACTTTTACTCAATTACTTTTACTCAGTTACTTTACAACACTGATGAAATGTAAACCTTACAATGCCAGTTCGTTCCAAACCGACCCCGAACCCAGCCAGCCGGAAAACGATCAAGACAATAATATATGGAATGACCTGCAATCATTCATCGAAGAAAACAACAGAGATGCGCCAACATCGAATCCATCACAAGCGGCTCGCTTAGGACTTCGGCTTCTCAAGGAGTTTCCAACAGTTTGCGAGGGTGTTCTTTGCCATTTGGGTACAATATTTGATTCGGCTGTTGCAAAATACATCAAACATATCGAGGTAAGCTGTCCTCGTCCCTGTTACATTTGCCGAGTCCAGTGGGGTAGGGCTAGCCTAGGGCCTAGGCCTAGTTTTACACAAGGAATTGACTAGGGCCTAGGCCTACAGCCTACAGATATTGGTACTGTTTCGGTTAAGAATGGCCAACTTTTTACCACTGGTTTTTTTACTCAAAAACGTCGCAAAACTACTGTAAATGATTTATATTTTATATTTGTAGTTGTATGAAATGAAAAAATGCACTCGCAAGTTTCATTTCATTTTCATGCTGTTTTATAAACAAAAGTAAGTTATAAGTAGCGAGGACGCGCCTTTAGGCCACTCATGCTGAGAACTGAGCACTGCCACCGAGCCGTACACTCACTGCAAGTAACCTTACAAAACATAATAAAAAGATCCTAAAAACAAAAACGCAGTGGATATTCGTACGGACAGCCGTACGACTAGGCCTAGTGCAAAATTATTCGTACGGTCAGCCGTACGATACCACCTAACTAGGCCAATAGCTTCAATTATCACAGTGCATTGTGGCAGAGTGGTAGCGCGTCCGAATTCTATGCGAAAGGTCGGCGGTTCAAATTTTCGTTTGGTCGTTTTTTTTTTACCATTCTATTTGGGTCCATGTTTTTTCTGCAAATGATTTCACTACATTCGGCCCCGTCGCAAACACAATTCTAGATGATAAAAGCGTTTAAAAAGTGCTAGGCCTAGGCCTATTTTAAGGAAAAGCCTTATCTCTACACCTCGACGTGTAGGTAGGCAGCCTAAAAAGGACTTTTGTTTAAAATAGCGATGTTAAAGGTCTTGATGTTTTTTTTTTGTTACTAAAACAGCAAAAAAGGACGACGGAAGGACGACACTTTTATTACGGCGCGCCTTTATCCAATCAGATCATTGACCATACGAATAATTTTGCACTAGTCGTACGGCTGACCGTGCGAATATCCACAGCCAAACAAAAAACGGAGTGGATATTCTTACGGCATGCCGTAAGAATTACTACACACTATTCTTACGGCATGGAGCGAACTTTTTCGTTTGGTATGCCCAGTTTTTGATCAGTAGGTAGGGCTAGGCCTACTTTAGATTTAAAATAGCGACGTTAAAGGTTTTGTAGGTAGGCCTATTTGGTACTTGTGTAGTTGGTGTGACCCAACTTTTCAATACCGTTTTTTCAACTAAAATCAACATAAACACTCACCATTGATGAAATAAGTCAAGAACAACTCATTGTGTACTATTTTATTACATTCCAGCACCAAAAATCTAAAATAGAATCATCACGTTTTTGGTGTAACAGTAGCCTAACAAAAAAAACTTCAAAACCTTTAACCTCGCTATTTTAAACGAAAGTACTTTTCCATTAAAAGTCACTTTCTGTTTTAAATAGCGACGTTAAAGGTTTTGTAGGTTGAGTAAAAAAAAAAAAAAAAAAATTGAAAAGTTGGGTCACACCAACTACACAAGTACCGCCTAGGGTAGATTTAAAATAGCGACGTTAAAGGTTTTGTTGGTACTTTAGATTTAAAATAGCGACGTTAAAGGTTTTGTAGGTACTTGATGTTATATAAAGGTATTTGAAAACTGACAACAACAACAACTACATGTATCATGTTGTTAGGTTGGTACTAGGTAGAAGATTTCTAAGTTGTTTGGTGGGACCTAAAAAGTAGGACCCCCGCACTTTACTGTATTGTCATTGTATCAATAAACAGTCAACTAAAAATGTAATCCGTCGTTATTTGTAAACTATTAATCCATCCTGACTAGAAAACGTAATAAGAATATATAATATGGTGTCTTAAAATGGGATTTAAGTTTATTTACAAGTTTATCTCGTAGAGCGCGATTATAAAAATGTTTTTATAAAAAGTGAGGTTAGGCGGGGCCGACCACATGTTGAAAAAAAAATATAAAAACGAGTGAATATTCATTCCGCGCATAGCCTAGCCTAGGCCTACCATTATATATTACAAGAATAATAATGGAAGGGTTTCGTGTTCCGTGTTCCGCCCGTGTTGAGAATTAAAGATAATCCACGTGTAGAATGGAAGGCTTGGAGGCAAGAGTTTGAGACCTACATCTCTGCCACAGGTTTGGATACAAAGCCAGATCCTCGAAAAATAGCTATGTTGATAAACTTAATTGGACCCGACGCTCAACCCATTTTTAACAACTTCGTTTTTGAAACCCCAGAAGACAAGAAGAAGTACGAGGTAGTACTAAGAAAATTTGAAGAACACTGCTTGCCGCAGGTGAATATAATAATGGAACAGTTTAATTTCTTCAATGTAAAACAGAAAGAAGGACAGCCGTTTGATAGCTTCTTGACGGAACTCCGTACCAAATCAGGCACGTGTGATTTCGGAGATCAGTTGGACAACCTACTCCGAGCTAGAATCGTGTTTGGGATCCGGGATTTCTCGCTACAAGAAAAGTTACTCCGAGACGGTGCCCTATCCTTGGACAAAGCCATCACTATTTGCCGGGCGGCTGAGGTATCAAAACAACAACTCGAGCAGCTCCGAGACCCACAGGTAGGCCTAGTTCCAAGTGAAATAAACATTGTGAAGACAAAGCGCAATCGCAACCCTAAGAAAAAATCAGCCAGTACTAGCGAACCAAAAAACTGATAAATACTACAGTGAACCGACCACAACTAAAACTGGGACCAAAGCTTTTGACTGTCGCAGTTGCGGTAATAAACATCTACCAAGGGCTTGTCCTGCTTTTGGTAAAGTGTTATGTGTGTCATAAAAATAATCATTATAGTTCAATGTGTTTCAACAAGAAACCTAACCCTAAACAGGTTAAAGAAGTGACACTTGAAGAAAATGAGTATGTAGTTCACTTACTAGAAGAACAGTCTGTATCACAAGTTGAGAAGGATGTGTGGCTTACTAATTTAAAACTGTGTGATAAAAATGTAACTTTCAAGCTAGATACAGGTGCTCAGGTGAATGTCCTACCAGGTAAAATTTTTGACAGCCTAGGCCTATTTTCTAAAAACAAGGTAAGAGATACCAACACAATATTGGTCACCTTCGGGAATCATAGAATCAAGCCTAGAGGTGTAGTAGAGTTAGCTTGTACCAAGGGTAGCAATGAACCTATGAAATTAGATTTTATTGTTGCTGACATAGAGTCACAACCATTGCTAGGCCTAGTAGGATGTCAGAAACTGAACCTTATTAGAAAAGTGGACAAGGTTAATGTAGCTAGAAACCTTGGACAGTGGATTCAGACTAAAGAGGGTATTGTAGCTCAATACAGTGAGTTGTTTGAAGGATTAGGGAAAATCCCAGGTGAGCATAACATGGTTTTAAACGATAAGGTAGATCCTGTTATTCATGCCCCTCGAAAGGTCCCATTTCAGCTCCAACCCAAACTGAAAGAAACTTAAACACTCTTGAAAAACAAGGAGTCGTATCCAAAGTAGATCACCCTACTGACTGGGTCAGTAGTCTCGTTATAGTGGAGAAACAAGATGGACGTCTACGTCTCTGTCTTGATCCTAGAGATTTAAATATGGCGATTAAGCGGGAACATTTTGCAATTCCGACTGCCGAAGATGTCGCGATTCGTATGAACGGAAAAAAAGTGTTCACAATACTGGACATGAAGGACGGTTTTTGGCATATACAATTAAACAATTCTAGTGCTGACTACTGTACTTTTCAGACCCCTTTCGGTAGATATCGCTTTGAAAGGCTTCCATTTGGTGTCAGCTCGGCACCAGAAATATTCCAAAGAAGGTCATGAAAATATTTGGTGATATTCAGGAGTGTGGATTGTGTTTGATGACTTAATAATTGCAGGCACAACTGTAGAGGAACATGATCAGATACTTCTTGCAGTGCTAGAGAGAGCCAAGCAGTATGGAGTGAAGTTCAACAAGGAGAAGATGCAACTACGAGTGGACTCTGTCAAATACGTAGGACATCTGGTAACATCGGAAGGACTCAAACCAGACAAGGACAGAATTCGAGCAATGGTTGAGATGCCTCGCCCAACAAGTAAGGAAGATTTACGCCGATTCTAGGCATGGTCACGTATGTAGCTCAGTTTGTACCCAAACTTTCACATACCACTGCCCCATTAAGGGAATTGTTAAAAAATGATGTTGATTGGCAATGGCAGCCTCAACATGAGAAAGCATTGGCTAGTTTAAAAGAGAAACTGTGCAATGCACCTGTTTTGCAATATTATGATCAAGCCAAACCCCTAGTTTTACAAACCGATGCCTCGAAAGACGGGTTAGGTGCATGCTTGATGCAAGATTCTCTTCCAATTGCATATGCATCTCGCAGTCTCACTGCAGCAGAGAAAAATTATGCTCAAATTGAAAAGGAAATGCTTGGAATAGTTTACGGTGTACAAAAATTTCACCAATACGTGTACGGTAGAAACGTAAATGTACATACTGATCATAAACCACTTGTCGTTATCGTGAAGAAGGAGCTAAATCTAGTGTCATTTAGGCTTCAGCGAATGTTGCTTAAATTGTTAAGATATGATTTAAATGTGTCGTATGTCCCTGGCAAAGAGTTGTTCTTGGCTGATACACTATCAAGGGCCTATCTAATGGACCCGGTTGAGGATGATCCAGAACTTAACGTCATTGTACATACAGTAGAAAAACATTTAGCCATTAGTCCTGCAAAGAGGGAGGAAACTCAAAAAGCAACTTTAGCTGACACAGTCCTTCAGCAAATAATTCACTACCACACAGAAGGATGGCCAAGACGAGTTTCCGAGGTTGAACCAGGTGTAAAGCCTTATTGGAAACTGCAGGAACAGATCTCTGTGTCGGAAGGTTTAGTGTTTGTAGGAAATAAGTTACTTGTACCTCAAACAATGCGTGAGAAAATGTTAAATTCAATTCATGAGGGCCATCAGGGCATGGAAAAATGTAAGGCGAGAGCACGAGGAATTCTTTATTGGCCTGGCATGACCCAGCAAATCGAGGACACAGTGTCCAAGTGCTGGATCTGTGAGAAGTTTCAGAGAAACAACTCAAAAGAGCCATTACTTCCTCATAAAATTCCTGATCGGCCATGGCAGAAGATTGCTGCCGATTTCCTAGAGTATAGTGGAGTGACATACCTGGCGATAATTGATTACTATTCAAAATGGTTAGAAATCATTAAGTGCGAAGGCAAAACAGCTAAAGATGTGATCCAAAATATGAAAATGGTGTTCTCACATAATGGTATCCCAGAGTGCGTAGTTTCCGACAATATGCCATTCATGAGCTACGAATACAAACAATTTGCAAGAGAATGGGATTTCCAAATAATCACATCAAGCCCAACATATGCCCAATCTAATGGGATGGCAGAGAGTGCAGTTAAGATTGGTAAAACAATGCTCCGTAAAGCACATGCAGAAGGGACAGATATCTATACAGCTCTTTTAGAATACAGATCAACTCCAGTTAAGGACATAAACAGATCTCCAGCACAATTGCTAATGAGCAGAAATCTTTGCACAAAGTTGCCGATATCCAAGTCTCTATTAGAACCTAGAGTAGAAACACAGGTTACGGACGCCCTTCATCTAAAACAATGTCGTCAGAAGAAGTTTTATGATAGATCGGCTCGTCCTCTACCAGAACTAAAAATAGGAGAGAGTTGCAGAATTAGACGTTGAGATACATGGGAGAAAGCCATCGTAAAGGGAATACATGAATCGCCTAGGTCGTACATCGGGACTACGGCCAACAACGCAGATCTCCGTAGGAACCGAAGAGACTGGCACCAGTCTGTAAACCCTCCTCCCATAGTAACACAGCCACTTCCGGAAGAGTTGTTCCAAGAACCAAATCACCTTCCAGAACCAGTGATTCCGATTGATCCTTTAGTTTTAGAACCTCCTTTGTCTCAAACGATAACTAGGCCAACTCGAAAGAAACAACTGCCTCGTTATCTGTTAGACTATCAGCGCTAAGCAACTTTTGATTATGATTTATGACTTATAAATAGTTTGTAATTTAAGTAAGCAATTCTATCTTTGTAACCCTATCTTTAGAATTGTAAAACAAATAATTGTACTTCTCATTATGTTGTTGAATAGTAATGTTTCAGTTTAGAAAAGGGGATGTTATATAAAGGTATTTGAAAACTGACAACAACAACAACTACATGTATCATGTTGTTAGGTTGGTACTAGGTAGAAGATTTCTAAGTTGTTTGGTGGGACCTAAAAAGTAGGACCCCCGCACTTTTACTGTATTGTCATTGTATCAATAAACAGTCAACTAAAAATGTAATCCGTCGTTATTTGTAAAATATTAATCCATCCTGACTAGAAAACGTAATAAGAATATATAATACTTGAGATTTAAAATAGTGACGTTAAAGGTTTTGTAGGTAGGCCTACTTTAGATTTAAAATAGCGGCGTTAAAGGTTTTGTAGGTACTTTAGATTTAAAATAGCGGCGTTAAAGGTTTTGTAGGTACTTTAGATTTAAAATAGCGACGTTAGGCCTAGCCTAGGCCTGCCTAGCCTAGTGCATGGTCATAGTAGGCACAGACCGTAAAAATTACTATACACTATTCTAACGGCGCGCCTGTTGATGAGTCACGTGATGAGAACCAATGAAAACACATACCGTAAGAATAATTTCTAGTAATTCTTACGGTATGCCGTAAGAATATCCTCTGCCAACAAAAAAAAACTTCAAAACCTTTAACACACACAACACAAACAAAAAAACCCTTCAAAACCTTTAACACACACAACACAGTTTACAAGTGTTTATAAGTTGGCCATTCTTAACCGAAACAGTGCCCAGATGGTAGTGCTTGAAATGTGCACTAGGCTAGGCTAGGCCTAGTCCTACATTGGTATTTTATTTTTATTTTTTTATTTACCTTACGTCTAGATCCTATTCCGTTATAAAAACTGATTTACAAAAAGGACAACTAAAAAAATCTAAACCTTAGGCTAGTCCTTAGGCCTATTCGATATTGCTTTGAAGCTTGTATTTTGAACGATTAGGCCTAGGTCTAGGAAGGCAAGTGAGTAGGGTCTAGCCTCTAGGCCTTACCATTTTGGCACTTCTTTGGCTGGTAGGCCGGTACTTCTTCGGCTAGGGGTGTCCAACTTTTATACACTGTAATGGAAAGGATTTTGGGTGCGCTCGAATAAAAAATATCCTAGAACTAGCACGGCAGGTAACTAGGCCTAGGCGGAAGGTCGACTAACCTAACGTAAGTAGTTTTGTAACGGAAAGGATTTTGGGTGCGGAGGCCTATGTTTTCATTGTAAAAAACAAGTGTTGAAAAGTTGGACCCCCTCAACCAAAGAAGTTCCGGTAGGCCTAGGCCTAGCCCCAACTTTTTAACACTGCAATGTTATTGTTAGGGGAAAACAAGGTTAGGGGGAGGGGGCCGGGGGGCGCGAAGCGCTTATGTTTGATAATATTATCATTATAAATTAAATTATTATTAGGCCTATTATTAAAACATCAATGCACGTTGTGCCCCCCCAACCCTCCCCCTAACCTACTTTTCCCGGCACTTTTTCGGTTGGTGTGCTCCCCTATTAATACTCTGTTTTTTGCACTAAAATCACTGAAACACAACTATAAATGAGAAATAAATGAGTAATAGATCAGTAATAACGATGTGGTATCACTATACACGCGAGAACATTGCAATTATAGGCCTACAAGTCAATTACACTTACAAAACACTTGCACATTTCACTGTTTTCTGTCAGCCATCTTGTAAGTTTGTTGTATTCTGAATGTAAAAAAAACTTTAACGTCGCTATTTCAAACGAAAATACTTTCCGTTAAAAGTCATTTAAAAAAAAAAATAGAGACGTTAAAGGTTTTGTAGGTGGAGTATTTTTGTGAATAAAGTTGGTACGGAGTGAGTAGGCCTACAATGAAAGAGGAGTGAACTGTGCATGCCCTACTCGATGACCTGTGCGAACAGTGACATCGCCGAATATTTGTGTAATATATGTATAAATTAATGAATAACATTGTATATTTCCATACCGTTTTCTATAAATAACATCATTTATCATTAATAATGCGTTGATTTAGGGCTATACATTTATTTCTCGGGGTAATAGTGGTTTTTCAGTGATTTTAGTGCAAAAAACAGTGTATTAATAGGGGAGCACACCAACCGAAAAAGTACCCTTTTCCCTTGTTAAAAAGTTAAGGGCTACCAACCGAAGAAGTAGGCCTAGGCCTAGCCTACCCCGTTTTTATTTAAACGGACGTTACAAAAACCTCACCAATTTTTAACATTGAAATTTTTGCCTGTGAAGGTTATTGTCATACAATTTTTTGTTCGATGTTGACAAGCGAATCACCACATGTTAAAATAATCTCAACTTGTTTCGTGAACACCGTTTGTTGGTCGTGTGGTCCTTGGACTCTCTCATTAGACTAAAAACCTAATTCGCTTGCGATTGAAAGTAGGCCTAGCCTAAGGCTTACCTACGTACAAACTTAAAATTTACTGCAAATTAATTTTGACGTTGAGTGCTGTTATTGGTCGTTTTAATCACGTGATAATCAAAGGGTAAGAATTGTGTTGTGTTGTTAATAGGCCTACATTCAGTAGGCCTACTGTTGGTGTAGTCTCTGATCAAGAAGGCTGTGTGTTTTTATGTAATCTTGTTTTGTACTTCCGGTTCAGCCCTTCAGATAAATCACTCACTTAAGTAAAACGCAGTGTTCTCATTTGTATATTATATCACCCAATCCTTCATCAATCCACATTAAATTACTAACAGGTTATCGGCCCAGACGTCTGATGATGATTGGTTATATTATTTTCGTGATATAAGTGAGTATAAGTGAGTTTATTGGCAAGTTGTGCTCGGAGGGTAACCTAACCTCAACACAAGCTGTGCACGTGTAGAAGCCTAGGGCTAGGCCTAATTTTGGACTGTGAACTGTCATTAAAAGACCATCATGAACACTGAGGGCCCAACTTACGTGTTAAACACAACGAGCTCAAGTGGCATGGGTGGAAGTTCTAATATTGTATCTGTAGACCCCAAGCTAGAAGGACTAAATAACTATAGTGCCTGGAAACTAGTGATGAAAATGACACTGATGGGTTTAGACTTGTGGGACTGTGTTGAACCGATTAAAAATGATAATGGTGAGTTTATTCCTATTGATAAGAAGAGGGACCAGAGGGCTCTGGCCAGTATTGTACTCAACGTCTGTGATGTTTTGTTATGACACAACAGCTGACTGGTCACCGCTGCATGATGTGGATGCAGACAGCCAAATAGAAGGCTGTGTTTGGTCATATGACCTAGGCCTGGTGACTTCCGTTTCCTGTTGGTTGGAGGCCATGACAGAGAGGTTTCACTTATGTATCGTATTACCTGTTTCTATTAATTAAAGAACCCAATCTAAGTTCAACAACGAGTTATTAATGTAACTAATAACAACCCTAATATCATCTCATGGTGTCAAGAAGTACGCAGCAGAAATACAGGTTAGGATTCAGACGATAATAAAAGATAAGTGAACGCATAACCTCACATTCGCCGACCACATGGTAAGTGATAGCCTAGAATCACTTACAATTAGCATTTCAGTTGTAAAAGCATAGTAACTGCCAAAATAACTTGAGAAGAAAATGTCTAAAGAATATAGGAAACCCCCGAATTGGAATTGTCGGGAAATGTCCATCAAAATTGGAAATTCTGGAAGCAGAAATTCGAAATATACATGAGGGCGTCACAGGGCTACAAAGAAGACCCTGAAGACCAAGTCGCAATATTTCTCAATCTAATTGGGGACGAAGCGTTACGGACGTATAATACGTTTGATTTGAGCAATCAAGAAAGGAAATCGCTCGAGGCCGTGATGAGCAGATTCGAAGCGTACTGTTCGCCAAAGAAGAACATAGTGTTGAACAATACATGTTTTTCAATCGTTCTCAAAGCGAGAGCGAAAACATTTGACCAGTTCCTAACGCAGTTGAAGATCCTTGCTAACTCGTGCGAGTTTGGTGAAAACCTAAAACCGCTACTACTCCTACGTATAGTGGTTGGGGTTAGGTATCCAGGGATGAAGGAGAAACTACTACGAATTCCGGATCTCACCCTAGAGAAGGCATTAGAATTCTGCAGAGCTGCCGAAGTGAGTCGAGAGCAAGCACAGGTCCTGGAGGAGAAGACCGCCATCGACTACGTAAAGAAACAGCCCGGGAGAAAGCAGAGGACCGTAGGCCTACCGAAACCGCCTAGGCCTATGAATGATGGCAACAGTAGTGCTACAAAAATCAAGTGTTCAAAATGTGGGTAAAAACCATGTGCCAAAATCGTGTCCTGCTTACAATAAGCAGTGTAATAAATGTAAAGGATTCAATCATTAGCGAAAATGTGCTCGAAGAAGAATGTACACGCCTGTGAGTGTGTAGAATCTGAAGAAAAACAATCTAACACCTCTGATAAAGAGGAACTTTATGTGGAAATGGTGTCTGAACAGTATAAAATGCACAGTGTGCTAGGCCTAGAGGGACGTGAGTGGACATCAATAATGTTTGTGGGCCTAGGCCTAGGAGGGGCCCGCTGGTAAGGTAAAATTCAAACTAGACAGGGGCTCAGGTGAGTTTCATACCTGTCAAGCTGTTCAATCAGCTAAACTGTAGTCAAAATGCAAAGGTTGCTAAAACCAAGACCACTTTAAAACTTTTGGCAACCACAAGGTTAAACCGGTAGGTAAAGTGGAACTAATGTGTTCTAAAGGACAAAATGAGCCAGTGAAAATTAGTTTCATGCTAGCAGACCTTGAATGTAGGCCATTGTTAGGTCTAAGTGCATGTGTACAACTCAACCTTGTGCAAAGAATCAATGTGCTTGAGGAAAGTAAGCCTAGTATGGGCCTAACCAAGGAGAAATGTACTTCAGAGTACAATGAGGTATTTTATGGTGAGTTAGGTTGCATGCCAGGTACGCATAAAATAATTCTTAAGACAGATTGTGTGCCAGTTATCCACCCACCTAGGAAGGTACCAGTGTCACTGAGGGGGAAACTAAAAGATACACTGGACTCATTGGAGTCGAGGCAAATAATTGAAAAAGTCAGTGGACCTACTGACTGGGTGAGTAACCTGGTAATAGTGGAGAAAGCAAATGGTTCTCTACGAGTGTGCCTAGATCCTAAAGACTTAAAACAAAGCAATTAAGAGGAACACTACCCGATCCCTACAACTGATGACATTCTGACTAATCTATCAGGAATGTCCTATTTCTCAGTCGTTGACATGTCTGAGGGATTCATGCAAGTACTTTTAGATTCTAGTTGTACAGACTACTGTACATTCAATAGTCCATTCGGCCGGTACAAATTCCTCAGAATGCCGTATGGTATCTCGGCTGCCGCTGAGGTATTTCAGAAAAAGAATTTTGAAAACTTTGGTGATCTCGCTAATGTCCAAGTAATATTCGATGATTTAATCGTGGCAGGTCGAACGCTAGAAGAGCATGACAAGGCTCTCGTGTCGGTATTTGAGCGTGCTAAAAGCTTAGGTATCAAGTTCAATCCTGATAAGTTTCAGTTCAGGGTGAACGAGGTAAAGTATATGGGACACATAATTTCAGCTGATGGTTTGAAAGCTGATCCAGAAAGAGTGAAAGCAATTCGTGAATTGCCCTCTCCTGTAAATGTAACCGAGTTACGGAGATTTCTAGGGATGGTAAATTATGTGGGTCAATTCATTCCCAACTTGTCGAGTATTTCGGAACCACTTCGACAACTGTTAAAATATACCGTTCAATGGGAGTGGGGACCAGAACAGGTTAAAGCCGAGCTAGAAATAAAAAGGATGCTATGCTCAGCACCTACGTTACCCTACTATGACGAAAAGAAACCGTTGTGTCTGCAGACAGACGCATCGAAATCGGGCTTGGGTGCCTGTTTGTTGCAAGATGGTAGACCAATTGCCTACGCTTCTCGTAGCATGACCCCAACAGAATTTTCGTATCCTCAAATAGAAAAGGAAATGCTCGGGATTTGCTATGGTGTTCAAAAGTTCCACCAATATATTTACGGTAGGCAAACGCGTGTCCAAACCGATCATAAACCCCTAATTCCGATTGTGACTAAAAACATAAATCAAATTTCGCCTAGACTCAGCGAAGCAACTAAGTACTAAAGATGACCTGGAAGTTGAATATTCACCCGGTAAATTCATGTATATGGCAGACACATTGTCTCGTGCCTATCTGCCATACACAGTCAACGATGACCCGGAATTCAACCAAGTTATCCATTCAATCTCTAAACATCTACCGATGTCTGACGATAGGAGGGTTGGATTTCAGGTAGAGACAAAGAAGTGTGAAGAGGCAAACATTTTGCATGATTTACACTACAATGGTTGGCCACAACACATTCATCAAGTCCCTTCCTCGGTTAAATATTTTTGGAACCTAAAGGATGAGTTATCCTTTGATGAAGGACTAATGTTTGTGGGTGACAGACTCTTTGTTCCTCCTACACTACGTAAACGCATGCTTGATCTCTTGCATCAAGGCCACTTTGGCATGGGAAAAACTAAAGCCAGGGCTAGACAAACATTTTGTTGGCAAGGTATGACTAGGGACATAAACAATCTTGTAGCAAGTTGTGCTACTTGCGAAGGTTCCTCCCTAAAAACACTAAAGAACCTCTCTTGCCACATCCTGTCCCTAATCGAGCTTGGGAAACTATCGCAGCTGATATCCTTGAATATAAAGGAAGCTCGTATTTGGTAATCAAAGACTTCTATTCTAAATGGATAGAGTTAATTCAGATAAAGAACAAAACCGCCAAGGAACTTATTGGCAATTCAAAGCGGTATTCTCTCGGCTGGGCGTTTGCGATACGTTAATGTCGGACAACATGCCTTTTCCAGTGCGGAATTTAAGGCATTTGCAAAGGCATGGCAGTTTGAAACGAAAACATCAAGCCCGCGGTATCCAAAATCGAATGGCATGTCAGAAAATGCGGTTAAAATTGCTAAAAACATGCTCAAGAAGGCAAATCATACTAACGGTGACTTGTACATGTTTCTTCTTGAGTATCGAAACATGCCTATCACGGGAATGCAGGTTTCGCCAGCGCAACTACTGATGTCGCGAAAGCTGAAAACACGCATTCCAGTGGTAGCTTCTCAGTTAGATCCTTGTGTACAGACAAATGTAGTCCCTACCCTTCAGGTACTTCAAAATAAACAAAAGTTGTTTCATGACAGAAATGCTAAACCACTCATACCTTTGGAAAAGGATGAAAATGTTGTTTGGAGGAGAGATGGTGTTTGGGAACCAGCTAAAATTATTGAGAAACATAATTTGCCTCGATCATATGTAATTAGTACTGAAGATGGGCAGGTGCTCCGTAGGAATAGGCATGACTTGAGGAAGTCAGCAGTTGTCAATAGACCTAGGCCTACTGATGCATTCAATCCAGCAGAGGAGGCTCAGCTGATTCCACCCAATTTCAATCCTGATATCTTGCCACGGGTGCAAATGTCAACCAGTAATGGTAATGCTAATGCTTCAAGCTCACAGGTACTTTCACCTGGTAAAGCTGTTCCCACTGGTAATAAAAATAATAATCAAACCCGGAGTGGGCGCATTATCAAACCACCTTCTCGATTTAATGATTATGTTTAATTTAAGAGATCACTATTTGCAATACTGTACATGTTAATATAGTGGTACATTTAGTAGTAAAGAACATTATGTATCCTCTCCTTATGGTTCATCAAACATGTGTATTGTCTATTAATTATTGTAAATTGTATTCTGCCGGTAGTTATTGTAACTGGAAATTTGGTTGTATTTTTCCAACTCCCTTGTTTCAGTATTGAACTTTTAAAAATAAAAAGGGAGATGTGATGTTTTGTTATGACACAACAGCTGACTGGTCACCGCCTGCATGATGTGGATGCAGACAGCCAAATAGAAGGCTGTGTTTGGTCATATGACCTAGGCCTGGTGACTTCCGTTTCCTGTTGGTTGGAGGCCATGACAGAGAGGTTTCACTTATGTATCGTATTACCTGTTTCTATTAATTAAAGAACCCAATCTAAGTTCAACAACGAGTTATTAATGTAACTAATAACAACCCTAATATCATCTCAACGTCAAGCACATTGTCACCGTTTTGTAATGAAGGCCAAAAACTGCACTTGAGGCATGGGAGGCTCTTAAAAGAATTTTGAAGATGCCGGGTCCACAGAGGAGCATTGCACTGGTACGACGCCTAATGAATGTGAGGCTCACCAACTATCCAGGTATGCAGGAGTATGTTGCTGATGTAATGGATATAAACCAGAAGCTACAAGACATCGGGCAGCCTCTAGACGATGAATGGATTGCAAAAAGTATGTTAGCAGGTTTGCCATCAATATATCAAGCCTTTGAAATGGGGATCGAAGGTAGTGATGTGAAATTAACCACAGAGTGGCTCAGCTCTAAACTGTTGAGTGGTGCTGGTTCTCTTTGTGAGAATGTAGCCCTTGCTACTTCCTGTCCAAGTGGAAGAGGAAGCAACCGAGGATACAAAGGTTCCAGAGGAGGATTTCGAGGAAACCAACGCGGTCAAGGGGGCCAGGGAAGCTTTCAGAGGAAATTCTACAGGTGCCAGTCGGTTGGGCACATGATTCGAGATTGTCCACACCCACCGCCCAGGGGGTGGTGATGACGGCGGAAGTTTCCAAGTCTCAAGACCAAGGGAATCAACGGTGGCCGTGGTAGAGGCAGTCACCAAGGATCCAAGCTGTTCCAGCCAAGGCCAAGGTCGAAACAACTACAATCAACAAGGTAACTCACAGCAGAAGCAGCAGCAACAGACTGGGAATAAGGGAGACAACTGGACGTTCCTTACTGCGCTTCGTGCTGCGGATCTAAGTGATAATAGTGAAAGTGATTTTAACCTGAAAAAGTATGATTGGGTATGTGATTCCGGTGCTACCACCCACATGGGTATTAATAGTGAAATAATGGAAAACTATACGGAGTGCTCAGGTCAGTAACTGTTGCCAACAATAACATTACAAAAGCAAACAGGGAAAGGTGATGTGAGGGTAGAATTATCTGTGCATGACAGAAATGACTCTAGGGTAATCAAGGATGTAACTTACGTTCCTGAATTAGGGGCAAATCTCCTATCAGTTGGAGCAACCTGTGATAAAAACAAGGTTATGTTATTCACAGCTGAGGGCTGTGAGGTAATCAAAAGTGAAAGTTTTTCATATGAGGGTGAAGTAGTAGCTACAGGTTCAAGGAAAGGTGGGTTATATAAGCTAGATTTGATCGAGAGGCCAAGTCACGGGGCCTATAATGTAGATTTAGTGAATTCGCTAAATGGTAATGAACAGGGGATCAATTCTCAGGAGTTGTGGCACAAGAAATTGGGTCACCTTAACCACAGAAGCATGAACCTACTCCAGAATGGTATGGCTGAAGGTGTAGAATTTGAGAAAACAGAGATGCAGCCGTGCGTAGGATGTTTACAAGGTAAGCTGTCTAAATTTCCATTTGTAAAGACGGGGCCAAAGCGCGCCACCGAGTTATTAGGACTGGTGCACGCTGACCTGTGCGGCCCTATGAAGGAGCCTGCCTGGGATGGTTCACTCTATTTTCTAATTTTAGTTGATGATTATTCCAGGAAAAATTTCATTTATTTTTTGAAAAGTAAAGATGAGACAAAACAAAAGTTTAATGGAATTCAAGGCCATGGTAGAGAATCAAACTGGTAAAAGAATTAAAGTGTTTAGAAGTGATAATGGGACAGAATTCTTAACAAGGCGGTGAACCAGGCTTTCGCCCAGAGTGGGATAGTGCATGAATCGTCTATTCCTAGAACGCCTGAACAGAACGGGACAGCTGAAAGAGCTTACCGTACCATAGTAGAAATGGGAAGAAGTATGCTACACGATGCTGGGTTAAGTAAACGTTACTGGAGTTATGCAGCTCAAACGGCACTTTACTTGAGAAATAGGGCACCCACTAAGGCAGTAAAAGGGAAAACACCAGAGGAAGCGTGGTCAGGATATAAGGTTAACCTATCTCATTTAAAGGTGTTTGGTTGCAAGGCTTTTGTCCATATCCCAGACGAGGAGAGATCTAAATGGGATCCGAAAGGTAAAGAGTGCATTTTTGTAGGCTATTGTGAGACCCAAAAGGGCTATCAGTGTGTTGAACTAAAAAAGCTACAAGACTGATCAAATCCCGTAATGTAGTATTTTTGAAAATGTAATGCCATCTAAAGACAAGACTACTCCCCATGTTGAAGACATAAGTCAGCTGCTAGTGAATTCAAAGTTTCTGTCCAAACTAACTTTCAGGGACTAGATAATACTGAGACTGACGGAGATGACTCTAGTGAGACTGAGATTACTGAGACATTTGTTAGTGGGGGAGCTCAGACTTCAACCTGTCATCAGAATCTTCTGAGACTGAGATAGAATCTATCATAGGGGGAGAACCCGAACGCAGGTACCCATTAAGAAATAGGGAACCTAAAGTATATCAAGACTATGAAGTGTATCAGGCAGTTTATGAAAATGTAAAGATTCCTCAAAGTTACTCGGAAGCTATCAGTGGGAAGGATAAGGACCACTGGGTAAAGGCCATTAGGGATGAGCTAGCTTCGCTAAAGAAAAATGAGACATGGGATGTTATTCCTATGACAAAAGGGGAAACATGGTAGAATCTAAGTGGGTTTTTAGCATTAAGAGAGGTCAAGATGGGACTCTAGAAAATAAATTCAAAGCCAGATTAGTAGCCAAGGGTTTTTCACAAGAATATGGTGTGAATTATACTGATACCTTTTCTCCGGTTGTGAGGTACGAAACCATTAGATTTCTTTTGGCTCAGGCAGTTGAACGTGGGATGACAGTGGAACATCTTGATGTCCCTACTGCATTTCTTAATGGTAAGTTAGAAGAAAGAGTGTTGATGAAAATACCAGAGGGTGTAAAGGTTCTGGGGAGCAGGATCACAAAGTATGTTTGCTCAATAAAGCCATTTACGGTTTAAAACAATCGTCAAGGATGTGGTATCAAGAGGCTCGCAGTACTTTGGAGAGTCTTGGTTATAAAAAGTGTGTATATGAGCCATGTGTTTTTGTATACTCTCAGGGAAAGTCAATGGTCGTTATTGCTCTTTATGTGGATGACTTTATTGTTTTTTCAAATGATGTAAAACTAAGTAATGCATTGAAAGAGTGTCTTAAACGTAAGTTTAATATCAAAGATTTAGGAGTGATTAAATACAGTTTAGGCAAGCAACCCAAAGTAGAGGAAAATACAATTACTATAAGCCAAAAGCAATATGTCCTTGATATTTTAAAGAGATTTGGTCTCTTAGATTGTAATGGTGTAAAGACACCCCTAGATTTCAGCCAGAAATTAGGAGAGGACAACGGTGAGGAGGGTAGTTGATGGCCCTACCGTCAGTTAATTGGGTCTATTATGTATCTTGCCGTCTGTTGAAGACCTGCATTGCGTATGCGGCAAGCATGATAAACCTAAAAGTAAACATTGGGCAGCAGCAAAAAGGTTGCTAAAATACTTGAAACAGACTGCAAATTATTGTATAAGTACGTTAAAACTGGAAACCCAATTATTGGGTATGTTGATGCCGATCATGCAAATGACCTTAAAGACCGGAGGTCTTATACTGGATATGTCTTTTGTTCGGGGACTGGTCCCATTCATTGGTCAAGTAAGAAACAGACATCTGTCTCTAAATCTAGTACTGAGGCTGAATTCAAAGCACTAAATGAAGCTGCATGTGAAGCTGTTTTTTTGTCAAATTTGTTTAATGAAATTTTCAGGGAAAAAACTGTGTGTTAACATACATTGTAATAATCAAGGAGCAGTATTTATAGCAGAAAATCCAGGGTTAACACATAAGACTAAACATTTAGATACAAGAGACCTCCAAGTCAAGGAGTTTGTTGAGAAAGGAAGAGTTAAAGTACAGCATATTGCAGGGACTGAAATGGTGGCCGACATATTGACAAAGGCCACTGGCAAAGCTCAACATGATAAGTGTATAATTGGTTTGGGCCTTATTGACCAGGACTAGGGGGAGTGTTGGTGTAGTCTCTGATCAAGAAGGCTGTGTGTTTTTTTATGTAATCTTGTTTTGTACTTCCGGTTCAGCCCTTAGATAAATCACTCACTTAAGTAAAACGCAGTGTTCTCATTTGTTTATTATATCACCCAATCCTTCATCAATCCACATTAAATTACTACACCTACATATTCTGATTGGTGTCCCGTCTTGTGATAGGCCTAGGGTAGCTGACCGTTAAAATTTACAAACACCTTGTTCATTACGTTCAATCATTGATTAAAGAAAGATGGTTCAACACATGTGTAAATCTTCAATGTTCTAGGCCTATTTAAAATTTAAAATGGACTTTTACCTGAAACGGTGTTTGTAAGGGGTTGTTTACATTGGAGCCTAAAATTATTCAATATTTTGTAAATATAAATGCAGTGAGGCCTACCGGTAGGGCCTACTATCAGCTGCCACGAAAATACCAGATTTGATTGCTGACCCATTGTATTTTTTTCCACATAGGTAGCCAGTAGCCTTAAGACTAGGCTACCGGTAAGTGCATGTAGATTCCAAATCAGTTCTGATGATATTTTTAGAACAAACCATGTCTGATATAGGCCTACCTAGGCTACGGGCACTGTCGCATTGTGCCGGTGAACCCAAATTGGTAGGCCTACCGTACTTTTTTATTTATGTTTGCGGTTATTGCTATTGCTACCATTCGCATGCTTTTTAGGCTAAGTTACAACATCCATTTTGTACTTTTCAAATATAGGCCTACATTGTTCTTTATAGAAATATGAAAAAAAACTAAATTTATAAAAATATAAAGCATAAACTCTAGGGCATCAAGTTTCCTCGTTAGTTTGTGTTTTCTTTTTACTTTTTGAAGCCCAATCAATCAAAAAGGGGACCAAGTATCAAAACAGATGCTTTTGGGAGTCACTAGTAGGCCTAACACCGTAGCCTACACATTAGGCCTATGGAAAAAAAAATGGTTTTGAATCTGGGTCCCATTGACCCCCAAAAAATACCCCAAAGTGGAAGGAACCCACAAATTTGAATTTTGAAAATCACCTCAAAAGGGGACCAAGTAAAAATGTGATAATTTTAATTTTAGGAAACTTACATAGGCATTTCATACTAACCTAGACTGGCTTCGAATTTGGAGTTGATACTCAAAGCCGTTTAGGTGTGGAAGGTGGGTAACCATCCAACTATTGTATTTGTAGGCCTATTAAATGTTAAAGTTTGTGCAAATTTATTTTGCGAAGCTTTGCAAGGATGCAGTCACAGGGCAAATTGAATTATGTAGGGCTATTAAGATTTAAAAAATGTATGAGGGTAGGCCTACATAAGCTTGGCATTTCTTTTAGATCTCATTGCTTTTGATTGTGTGAGGTTTGGCTGTATTTTTACAAGTTTTTTGTTATGTTTGGAATCACATTAGCCTACTTTCTCAAGTTCCATTGCAAAATTATTTGTTAAAATATAATATTTTTTTTTTTCAATTTATTCAGGCTCAAGTACAGAACTAATAGATACAATATCCTGATTGAATGACTGAAGCCACATAAATACAAGGTACTTGTGCATGGCTTCTGTCATTCATCTTTGAGCACAATAAAACTAATAACAATTACTATGAATTACAATCCTAAATTATTACTTAATCTAAAACTAAACTACTTCTACTAGTTATACTGTTCAATTATTTATATAATCTAAAATTGTATTTTCTTTCTTAATTAAGTTACAGTAGGCCTATGTGTATAATTTTAAGTTCAGAAACCTAACAATATCATAACTTTTGATTTGGTAAGAGGTAGATAATAAATGGAGAATAAACATGTTTTTTAAATTATAAATTTAAATTAAACTAAATTAAACTAAACAAAGACAAGCAAAGAAAAGAGTCTAACTCATAATTTGTATTTTTTGTTTATAATTTTGATTTCTATTATGTCCTCAATCACATTTTCGAATGTATTTAATAGCCATCTATGAAGTGCTTTTTTGAATGCGTGAATATTAGCACACTGTTTTATTGTTATCGGGATTGTGTTGTAGATTTTGGGTCCAAGATATATTATGTACTTTTGCAGTATCCGTTGTCGTACATGTGGTAGGGATAACGTTTTGTTAATATTATTGATAGTATTGTGGTTGTGGTTTATTGAGGGGAATATCGATGTGTGCTTTTTAAACGAGGGAGCGGAGCGACCGAGTGTCTCCATTCAACTCAAACGGCTCTAATTCTGTGATTCTGTCTGTCTGTCTGTATGTCTGTACGTCGAAAATCAGCCGAACCGCTGAACAGATTTCGCTGAAATTTTAAACAGACATCCGGTAAGAGTTTACTGAGAACTCTTAACAAAATCAGCTAGATTCTTTGCGATTTAAGCCTACAAAAAATTAAAAAGTGATTTTTCAAAATATCGATAGCATTTGTTTAGTAGCAGCTAGCCGGACGATATCTGCGTGGCTGGCATGGCATAGTGTAAAGCATTTAGCCTATCGCACGGAGGTTTGGGGTTCGATACCCGGTGGGTCGAACTTTTTTATATTTTTACACGCACATATTATTTTTGAGGGGTGTTAAATGGGAAATAAAAATTAGGTGATTTTATTTTACCTTGGAAATTTGTTATTATTTCATGCTAAAACGTTTTGAACACGATTCGCATTTTTAAAATTCAATTTTAATAATTATTATTATTATTGCAGAGTGAGTTCCAGTTTAAATAAGGTGAGCAGACGGACCGGTTTTAGAAGTCAAAACACTTGGCTAACTCACTCGTTTAACAACGACTTTGGCGTTTCCCTAGTTATAAATATTGAGACTGTTTTAAAATATAATTTCCGAATTGATAATATTTGCGAGTCTTGAAAAACTTTACAGGTGGAATATCGTCTTGGTTTCTTGAGCATAACTTTAAGAATGAGGTTCTGCATGATTACTAATTTTTCTAAATGTATGTAGTAGGTTCCACCCCAAGCTAGGATTTCATAGCGTAAGATGGATTGTATAAGTGAATAGTATATGGATTTTAAGGTAGCCAGTGACAATATGTCTCGCAGACTATAGAATTTGTATACAGTATTACGCAATTTGGTTGTTATATAATTTATATGTCGATCCCATTTCAAATGTTGATCAATCTCTACTCCGAGATATTTTACACTGTATTTTTGTCCAATACTTTGACACGTACATTCTAGTTCTGGAAGCTGACATTTGTTCGAGTGAATTTTTAGTGTTTTATCGGTTGGTTGACCTGAATTGTTTAGGGAAAAGCAATATGAAAGGTTTTTGTTAAATTAAGTGACAATAAATTGCTGTCCATCCATTGTTTTACTACTTTTTGTTTGCTCTTCAGCTACTTTGTATACCTCATCCCAATTGTTTCCTTCAAATAGAATTACCGTATCATCTGCAAATGTTATTATTTTTCCTTTTATTTTCAGGTTGCATAGGTCATTAATAAATACTATAAATAATAGAGGACCTAAGACTGTGCCTTGAGGAACGCCATAGATTGAGAGGAAGTGACTTACTCAGAGTATTGTTTAGTCTTACATACTGATTACGATCTTGTAGGTAGTCTATTATAAGATGTAGCGCGTTACCCCTTATCCCACAACGTTCCATTTTTTTAATAAGGATTTTATGCGATACCGTGTCAAAAGCTTTTGCCAGGTCCAGAAATATTCCTATTTGTTTTTTGTTTTTGTTCACGTTAGTGTAGATCGAGTTTGTGAGTTCATGTATGGCATTTTGAGTGCTTAGTGATTTTCGAAATCCAAATTGATTAGGTGATAGTACTTTATTTTGTTCTAGAAAATTATATATTCTAGATTTGATGCATTTTTCAAGTATCTTGGAGAAATTTGTCAATAGAGATATGGGTCTATAATTTGTTATAAGTTTTTTCTCTCCACTTTTAAAGACGGGGATAATGATTGAAGTTTTGAAAGTGCTAGGGAAGACACCATTTTCGAAGCATAGATTAAAAATGTGGCAAAGCGGTATTGTTATGTATTTACTAGCATTTCTTATTGTTGTTGAGCTAATATCGTCAAATCCTGATGCCGCATTAGGTTTAAGTTCCCGAATGTATGTAGCAATCTCATCAGGAGTAACAGGCGTTAGGAATATAGATTTGTTCATAATTTTTGAATTAATGTTATTTTCTAATATGGGACTATTATTGGTATTATCATTTTTTTCTATGATTTTGTCAGCTAGGGTTTTGCCAATATTACCAAAGAAGTCAATAAATGAGTCGGCTACTAATTTCGGATTTTCTTTAGTATTTAATATTCCTCCCGGCGTGTTTATTTCTGCAATAGTTTTTTTCTTTTGGTTACAGTTTGTGATTTCATTTATTGTTCGCCAAGTTTCTTTGATGTTCCCGTTTGTCTCATCAAATTTATCTTTGTAGTAAGAATTTTTTACTGTTTTTATTAGTTTGTTTATAGAGTTACGATACAGGATGTACTCATTCTTCAAGTTTATATCATGTGGGTTTTTTTACTAGCTTCTTACTCATTGAGTCTCTTTTCCTAATTGCTGTGACTATTCCTGAGGTAATCCATGGTTTTATCTTGTGTGTTCTAGATTTGCGTTTTACTATAACATGACTTGAGTTTGTTACATGCATTTTAAATGTTTCAATAAATGTTTCGGTAGCAAGATTCGCATTTGTATGATTGAGGACTTTTTCCCAGGTTTCATTCTCTATGCAATCGCGCAATTTTTTGTAGTCTATGCAGGTTTTAATTGGGTCCATTGTATTGGTTTCTTGGATTTTATGATTAAGTTGCTTCGTTCTGGTGATGAAGATTGGAAAATGATCTGTTATCTTTGTGTTATGGACATAGGATTTAAATTCTCTTTGTTTTTTTGAGTTTAGGAAGATGTGATCTATACAACTAGTACTTGTCGGCGTTATTCTCGTTGGTGTATTGACATATGAAAGGTATCCGTTGCTGTAAAGTGCGTTCAAATAGTCTCCAGTAGAAGCATTCTCTAGCTTATTGTTTGTATTTTTGAGTATATTAATATTTACGTCACCTATAAATATGTTGTGTGCGTTCTTCTCTGTTCGATTTTGCAGTGAGTTTTCTATTTCAGTTATAGCTAGTTTACACAACCTGACGGTGACCTATATACATGGCAACTAAATTGTATATTTCGATTCCTTTAGAACATTTTATATGAACACTATTATTGGCTTGTGTGATTTCGCTAATTTCTGTTATAAATTTTATGTTAAGGCAGTCTCTAATGTAGATAGATATGCCATCAAATTTCGATAATTTTGCTGGAAAAGTGAATATTAGTGTAAGCTTGTATGTTTAAATTCATTGCCCACTGCGTTTACGATGTGAGTTTCTGAAAGAACTATTATATCTACAGGAGTTTCAATTTCATGCAATAGAATAATCAGCTCATTGAAGTGCTTTCTAAAGCTACATATATTGGTGTGAATTAAATTAAAATCGATATTAGGAGGAATAGCGCGCATAAGATGTGCAGGGTCTATGAGACTGTTTATTTGTTTGCCTTCATTTAACGCTATATCTTCAATTATTCCTTTGTAAAAACTTATCTTCATCTGTCATTTTAGTTATGACTAAGGACAATATTTTAAAGTTAGGCTTATGGTCTAAGGGTGTTACTCCTTACTAATCTATTTATGATTTATAAACTAATACTAATTATAGGTTACTACGATACAAATTACGTTGTGATTTGAATCCTTTTTAGATTCAAATGGACTACGTCTAAATACATTTGTGCTGATTGGTGGAAAGATTTAGATATAACGAATTAATGTCTGACAAAAGTATGTTGCATCACATAGAACGTTCGCATCATAGATGTTTTATAATTGATTAGGGTGATAGTAGAAGATATTATGAAATGATGTAGGGCCTAATTAAAGGTATGCAAATGTGTAAGATCACTATTGTTAAAATAAGGAGTTGCGCAGGACGGTGTACACTGTACAGTCGATTACTTTACCACTACCAGTTTTTCGAGGTCCTTGAAGTTCGAGATGCGATATTTTACTCCGTTGTTAGTGGCAAGGATTCTTCCGTCTTCAGTCCAAGCGTGATACGGTCCTACAAGGTTTCGGGCTTCTCTGAGTAAGTTCAGGCGATATGCAGTAAGTGACTCAGCCAATCTTTGTCCCGAGCCTTTCAGTCGGGATTTGTTTCGCCACAATTCATTTCGGGTCCGGTACGCTATGAGCTTGAGTATTATTGGGCGACTGTAATTTTAGCAATGTTGATTTAGGCCTAATTGAGTTCTAGGCCTAGGCCTAGTACCAATCACACTTAACAAAACTTGTAAAAATACAGCCAAACCTTAACCACTCAAAAGAAATGAGATCTAAAAAAGGGCCAAGCTCATAGACCCTTCCACATTTGCGCATTCTTAATTCATAAACGTACAGAGTCCCATAAAAGCATTCTTGAAAAGCTTGGCAAAATAGAATTTGAAATTATTAATTTAATACTAATAGTTCATCCAAGTTCATTTTTTTCTAATTAAGTAATTTAAACATAATATCATGCAAATTCTATTTGTCCAAGCTTTTCAAGGATGCTGTTATGGGACACTGTACGTTTATGAATTGAGAATGCGCAAATGTGGAAGGGTAGGCCTAGATGAGCTTGGCCCTTTTTACGCTTATATTAGCTATGTGTTTGTCTGTCTGTCTGGACGGAATCTTATAAACGATATTTCACCCACTTCCCAATGTCCGATCGAGCTGAAATTTTTCACACGGGCATATATTCTTGATGACAATAGATGAATCAATTAACAGATTCACTAATTAATCAATTAATGCGTCATAATTTATAAATCAGAGTTTTGTATGGGAATAGAGATTTCACCCATTTCTAAATGTCCGATCGAGCTGAAATTTTTCACACAGACGTATATTCTTGTTGACAATACCATGAATCAATTTATCACATTCACTATAGGGCCTAGTGTAGGCCTATCAATTAATTCATCATAATTAATTAATCATACAAAGCTTCATATGGGAAATTAGTCACAGCTAGTGAGGATGGGCCAACGAGATGCAGAAATTCGAAAGCGTCCAGTGAGCACATATATTCGATTACAACATTCGTTAAGACTTAAAAGAATAAAATAATATTACATAAAAATTTTTTTTTTAAAAAACAACGCTCGTATTTAAATGTACTAAAAAGTAAAAAATAAATTTTCGACCAACAAATTTTTGCCTCACTCGGAAAATAAAAGCGTTAAGCGCTTTCCCTCCATGAGTAACAAAATTCTGTAATATATGTCAATACCGAAAGCGCCCAACGCTTTAAATTTCCGAGTAAGGCAAAAATTTGTTGGGCGTAATTTTTTTTTTTTACTTTTTCGTAGGCCTAGGCCTACATTTAAATATAAGCGTTGTTTAAAAAAAAAAAAAATTTCATGTAATATTATTTAGATAATTTCTTTTGGGTGTGTAAGGTTTGGCTGTATTTTTACGTTTTTGTTATGTATGTGATCTCATTACTTTTTCAAGTTCCATTGCAAAATTTATTTGTTAAAATATAATAATTTTATCAAAGCTGATTTAATTTCTATGGTAGGTATTAGGCCTACCAATTACCAATAGAAAGTAAAATATCTAGTGGTCCAAAGACTTGCGTTTTGTAAACAATGTAGTCGATCATTGTCAAGTAACCATAGTTACTTGTTGATTATATTCTTGTAATTAAGGCTTATTTTGAAACCTTTATTTGGAAACCTTCCAGCAAACTTTTTCAACTTTTTCTTTCAAAAGACCCTAGGCCTAGGGCCTATATCACTATTACCTTAATGGCCATGTAAAATATGAATGTTGTAGCCCCACCCGTTTGGTCAGTATCCCGGGCCGATTGAAACTGACGAATTAGACCGTAGCAGTAGTAGCAGTAGCTAGGGCTAACAGCCTAAAAGTGATTTTGAGCATGTTTCAAGCCATTTTTTCACCAAGAAGGAATGCTCGTACCCCAACCAAATTTGGCATGTGTTGTCAAGTACTTAAATCCCCTTGATTTTTATAGAAGTTCACATCACGTTTCATGACGGCTGGGTAACACCTCGAAATCACCCTAACTCTGCTTGCTGTATAAGGAGCATGAGTGTGTAGCGCACCGCGGTTTGGCTGCGGCGCCCTGATGGGCACCTAGATTAACAATAAAATGTCAAATATCTAGTGGTCCATAGAATTCCTTTTTGTACACAATGTAAATGATCATTGTCAAGTAGGCTAACTACTCAAATCATTCATCATTGTCAACCCTGGTGAAAAATCTTGGCAAGATCTTGGCAAGATCTTGACAAGATCTTGCAAGAACTTGTCAAGATCTTGTCAAGAACTTGCCAAGATTGTCAAGATCTTGTATAATCTTGGCAAGATCTTGTATAATCTTGGCAAGATCTTGTATAATCTTGGCAAAATCTTGTATAATCTTGACAATATTGTGGTTGGTCTATTTAAGCGGTACCGGTACGCCATCACACATGTGAACTTCTGACTATGGCGGGAATCGAACCCTGGACCTTCTGCATTGGAAGCAGATACGCTAACAACAAGACCAACGAGCCACACACAAGACCAACGAGCCACACAACAAAGTTAGATAAGCAGTCTGAATTGCACGAGGTTCTGTACTCTTTAAGTTTTCTTGTTAGTACAAATCCAAGTATTTTTTTAGGCTTCTTTTCTTACAATTTCAGTGTGCAAGTTTCACTAAGATCACTTGTTAAGGTAACACAAGTAGTTTATTTGACTCACATTTTTTTACAATTCGGTGGCCATAATGCGAAGTAGGCCTATGCGGTGCTGCCAGCTCTTAGCTATAGTGCAAGACTACACTCTAAATTAAAAGAGCGGAAAAACACTCAAATCGAGTGAAATTTCGCTCCTTTTTTAGCTTGTATTTGCACCACTCTTTCTGAGTGACCACCACTCCTAGAATTGAGTGAAATAATTCCACTCAATTATAGAGCGAAATTTTCACTCTGAAATAAGGGTGATAATCGCTAATAAAAGATCGAAATTCACTCAAATAATAGCGATATTTTGGCTTTAAAGATACTCTCTACCCAGGCTATTAATAACTCAAACAGAAGCTAAAATCACTCAAAATTTAGACAAACTAACTTATCTAAAGCAGCTGTATGCAAACATCACGGTAATAATATGTAGATGGACGACTGCGTTCTCTCTCCTCACTGTGGACGCCCATGAAAAGGCATGCATATAATAATATGCATTATTATCTAGGCCTACAGCACATGATATAGGCCTACACATGAAATATTATGTTGTTTTCAACTAAAACAATGAAAACACAATGAACTATTCGTGCATATAGAAGTACAACAGATGTCGACATTTACCTTTTGCTTTTCGGCGTTTTCTGCAGAAAATGCCCTTTCTATTAGAACGTTGAACACTTCATCACTACACCAGTCACAACCATTTTTGCTAGAAGAATTACACTGGCAATGCGCACACGGTCACGAATTAACACACACTGACGAGTTGGTTTCGACGATGCCGGGCGTGGATAGAGGACCGTTGATATATTGGAATGCCTTACCTCGTTCTTTGCCATGAGTATATGAAAAGCAATCACCAGTGACATGTTTGAAACGTCGCCGGTAAAATCTCTGCTATTCATCTCCTAGACTTGGCACCGATCAGGACAATACAGTAGACATACAATAAGAAGAAGCCCCATTCATCCCTTAGATAAATCTCAACACTAATCCCTTGAACAAGCTTTATGCATCGCTCACTATTGACTAAACATCGCTAACTAAAGAGCGGTGTCACACGGTCACTCAGCACATTTGAGCTAAATAATGATCACCCAATACATCGAGTGACAATTCCAGTTAAAAATGAGTGACGAACACTCAAAACGAGTGAAGTGACCATCCGCTCGGCGTATTGAGTGAAACAAACCACTCAAATAATTTAGCGTGTAGGGATTGCTTATAGTTGACTATTCATTTAAAGTAGGAAAGAGGTCAGGTAAATCTGTCATCTACATTTGAAATTTGATGTCCAGCTTCAGATAGAAAAATAAATTTGGTTTTTGCCTCTTTTTGTGTGTGTAAAGTGGATTATGAGTTAGTTATAGTTGTTCTTACTTTCCCATGCTTACATCAATTGCAAGGGCCAGCAACCAGCAGACCCTAATTAAAATACTAATTGCTAGTTGGCCAACACCTGTGATTCATGACCAGCAGTATCGGAAAGGTAGTGTACGGTGTGTATTGTGTATAGCAGTATAGCATTAGTCGGAAAGTAATTTCTAGTGGGGTCCGGCTACTCATGAACATTTTTGCTGCGGTCCTGAAGGAAAACATTTGGTTTTTGGTATGATTGGTATATAATACATTCATCTAGAGCTAATTACTACCAAATTAATGCAAGGAATAACATCGCCGATCATGGAGAAGAACTAATGTGTCATCAAGCATCCGGTTAACGATTGTTTGAGTAGCTTTGATTGTTTGAGTATTGTTTGAACGTAGCCTGTTACTAGTCCGTTTTTTACAGTAAGCATACTTATTTCAAACACACTTGCCTGAGAAATATCTAGTGTATCGCAGATAGGCCTAGAGTTTTGTACATTTGAAGTCGATGATCTTCATTTCAAGAGAAGACTAGCATTAAGAGCAAGTGTAAATTATTAAAAAATAAATAAAATAAAATGTTTTGTTTTGTTTCTGGGTTAAAATAATCTTGTGCAATGTATGTAGGCTTACCCTATTTATTTGTTTAACTATTTAGTTAAAAAAGAATACAACTGAATAAATCTAATTACATAATGTTGACACAATCATGAACTGTTTTTTTTCGGGCTAGCTTTCCGTCCACCGGTCCATGCTGCTCTCATCAGGAGGCGCATCCTCGTTCTTCGACTACTTCATGCTCTCCTCAGCATGCACTAGCACTTCCGTCTGGGACAATACCATTTACTACACATCCTTGCACTCAACAGGACAATAGGACGTGCTTCTATAACAAACACCAGCATCTTCAAGCCCGCACATTGATGGAACAAAACATGAGATGAGTAATTTAATGTAACAAGCCCAAACGTTGACAAAGGAGAGAATGAGATGACCTAGGCTATTAGGCCTATACTGATTAGTATACGAAATTCAGCATTCTGTGTTTGACAGCTTTTGACTACTCATTTAGGCTATATCCACCTCTGGCCGATAATTTGAAAGTCGAAGAAACATGGCTGAAAAGTTTTCTGAATGAAATAGACCCTTACTACATATAACAGAAAAAAATTGTGAATTTTTTTGGGTGGGACACAACCTTAGTTACTATTGGCCATTATGTTGTTTTTTTGACAATAGTGTAGCTAGCTTGCACATCTAGTGCGAAATTACATTTTGATAATCGGTTTTCTGGATATAGTTTCTAAACACCTTTAGTTACAACTTTAGCTATAAGGAAAAATAGATTTCTGAAATAACAGTTTGTGTACGATTTTTTTTATCAAACGGTACAAAAAACAAAAAACTCGTATTTGTACTGTTTAACAACAACTGTTTTTATAAAAATCCATTATGCAATTATGCAAGTGTGTGTCCCCCATGTTTTTTTCAAGTTCATTGCTGTTAGTTTATAAAATGTCAAAAGTTGCAAGATAGATAGATATGTGTAGATAGATTTATTTGCGTAATTTTTTTGACTCTTTGCATATAGGCCTAGACCAGGGTTGCCACCAAGTCAGTTTTTTTATCCTTGAAAGATACTTAAAAAATCCTGAGAAATCCTTGAAAACAGTTATTCAGCATTAGCGTATTATAACCGCGAAGGAATGTTACAAATTTTCAGGTTTCATACCAAAATATGTTATGCCAGCCTGATTTTCGAGAATCAAGTCAAAATTACGTGCAGACAAAACGCATATGAATCAGAATTTTAACATTTTACTTTTAGTCCTACTCACCATAACTACCACTTGCGGTAAATTTTAGGCCTATGCAGTCACTTACATTTATTTTTACTAGTACCAGATGTTTTTTTACTGTCTACATTGCTTATTTTGTCTGAATTTAAAAAATGTATTAATTTAATGTATTTTTTAAAGACAGAAAATCCTAAGATTTTGACCAAAATCCTGTTATCCTTGAGACACTCTAAAAATCCTGAGAAAAGGATAAAATCCTTGAAAGTGACAACTCTGGCCTAGACCATGGTCCGAGTATATTACATGTCATCCTTGGTGTAAAATTAGTTACAAAGTTCAAAATTTAAAAAATACAACTTAAAATCTACATAATTATTTCAGTACTACTTCTGCAATACGTTAGCTATTTTACATTTTTACCTTTAAGCTTGCATTTACATTCTTCAACTATAACATCAACTAATAAAATTATAAGCAGGAGCAGGGTCTATTTAGTCTTACAATTAACAATAATTCAATAAATAATAATAAGCAGATACATTTCAATACTATTAGGCAAAACAAAACAAGGCAAAGTTAACATTTTTAGACCTTTAAAATTATTTTACCTAGGATTCTAAACAATTAAGATGAAGCATGTTCCTGATAGCTCTTTTCTGTAATATGAAGACAGACTGCCAGAGTAAAGAGCCCCAGTAAATTATGCCGTAACTCATTTTTGAGTGAAACATTCCATAATATTGTGTTATTATGGTACGCTAAAAATTTTAGGCATAATTTAATAGGGAACTAGCCTTCATTCCAAAAACCGAATACGTTAACACTTAACAATAACAACTAAAAAATTATTAATGATGGTACCTCTGCCCCAAGAACTTACTGCCGCCAGAGTGAGTAGGATTCTCTAGGAGAAGCGGCTCCGAGGACAATGTTCTAGGGGTGGGTGCGGGGCGGCGAGGTCATATATTTCACGATATGACCTCGCCGCCCCGCACCTATTTTCTATATAACCTCGCCGCCCCGCACCTTCAGCCGAGGCTTTATAAGGCGGGCGCTGCGTGCTTGCCAACCACTGTGACTCCAACCTCCGTAGAGTCACAGTCAACCTTGAAAATGTCTGACGTAGTACAGACGAAACGTCGGTGGACGCCCAGGTTCTGCCCTGGTTCATCTTATTTTCGACGCGGTTTCACCCAAGATCCTTGTTTTTATCATATATATATATATATTATGTAAAAAGTACATAACATATATATAGATAATTGTGTATACGTACTTAATTCTAGAGATTATGCACATTTGTATTCGTCTTAATTCTATAGCCTAGCTAGTTTTGGCCTATATTTCAGACATAGGTATATATTCATTTAACTTATCTAATTGTAGCCTATTTATATAATACTTAGCACAATATTTAGTATCACAATACTAAAATTTATAAAGAGGTAGTGTTTAAAAATATTTGTAGAATTTGATGCCTTGACATTTTTTGGAAGTTTATTATAATATATATATATATATATATATATATTCTCTCGTTCTTTGATTTACAATTCTTAATTTGTTTTTGTCATAGACTAATAAATAATACAAATATTGCAATTATTTTCATAAATATTTTGCCCGACTTGCGATCTAATCATTTAAACCATAACCTCCGGCTTTACGTATCGATGCTCTATAGCAACTAAAGCAACTAAACTAAAGGCAAATTTCTACAACAATTTCTATCATTCAATCACTTTGTCCTCACCGCTTATGCTTAAAAACCTTGTAATAATATTGATTCATAGCAATTGTCGTAAAAGTTTGACCTGACTGTGATATTAAAGATATGTTCAGACTCTAGTCTAGTAGTTTTAGAGGAAACTTTTGTTTCTCTTGCTGCTAGCAGAACTGTCAAGTTAAAGAGAGATTTATTTTTTCTCTTGACTACTTGTTGGCAATGCTGTTTATATGTGATAATATGTATGTATTTAATATTAATATAATAATTCACGTATCTTATTGATCAACATAACTGCATTTAATTACATATTCCCAACATGTGTTTGATATTTGATTGTTGCGGCAGTTGAATTACATTCCTTATTGCACAATTAGTACGACCATGTGAGAACTGAGAATGTATGTAGAAATACATTGAGAGTAACTGTATCTTGTAGATGAATTCTCAAAATTTTGATGTGAAAGTGTGGTGGTGTAAAAATTCAGCTAATAAAATGTCATCACGTGTTTTTTTTTTCTGTCACCCAGTCACAGCCTCCTAAAGACTGTGCTGGCAGGAAGTAGAATAGGGGTGGCAGAAGAAGAGAAAGCAGTGTGCGAAGCAGGACCATGCAATTGGCAGGGGTCGGTAACCTTTTTTGTCAGGAACCAATTTTATGGAAAATTTGAAAGTGATTGCTAGTTGGAGCCATAGTAGGATAATTGAAAAATAGTAACATCATCATATATAACGTAGTTTTATTTTTATTGGGTACAAATGGACGACATAATGTGTTTTAAATTTTTATGTATAGTGAGCTGTTCAGGCAATGTTAAATTTGTGATTGCATTTTTGATACGATAATTTGAATATATGGTTTGTATGTGCACTGTTTTAACTTTATGCCTGATGATTGTTAAAACAATTAATGCTTTAAAACACGTGTACGCACAAACAGGTAGAACCTGCACAGCGCGTGGCTTCTCCGCAGTTCAGCACAGTATTTTAGGATATTTCATGGCAAAACTGTTCTATGAAGTAAAAAAATGTCACTCAATGTTACTTTTTTATTAGAAGAAAACTTCACATATTATATTACACAAAGTTGAAAGCCACAACATTCTACAATCAATAACACCAAATTTTTCAGTCCAATCACTATTAATACTAACGATTTTCAATGTATATTTCATGTTTATTTGCGTCGCTCATGTTGACAGCTGCAGGTTGACTTAGTTGACTTTGGATTTTAGAGACTTTTCCTAACAACACTATAGAGCCAGGCTAGACCAACTCAGGAGCCGCAGCCAGTGGCGGCTTGAGCCCCTGCAAACCCGCGGGGCCAACTTTTTAGTATTACACCCACCCACGCATGGGCGCTCGCAGGAATTTTGGCTGGGAGGGGGGGGGGGACAAAAGCCATAATTCGTACTTTCGTTGGGACAAGCACAGGGGGTTTCGGGGGCAGAGCCCCCCAACAATAGCGCCGCAGGCGAAAATTTTGAATATCAGGTTTTTAGAATGCGTTTGGTGGGTTTAAGAAAAAAGTAGTGAGATGAATACAATACCAAAATTATGCAATTTTTGTGCAGTCGATACTCGAAACTAGAAAACCACCAAAGGGAAACCGTCAAAATATCCCCCCCCCCCCCATCTTTTTGTCCTTTACTCAAAAGCTTCAGATTCTCAACATTGAGTTGGGCGATTAATTAGCTGTTTTGTCCACTGAGATAATCTGGTGTTAGTACAAAACCCCGAAAGTGCATTATCTCGAAAGTGCAAAACACCGAAAATTTAAAGCTTTTTCACGAAAGTGCAAAACCCCGAAAGTGTAAAACCCCGAAAAGGTGAAATCACCGAAAGTGTAAAACGCCGAAAGTGTGAAACCCCGAACGTATAAAGCTACGAAAGTGAACAATAGAAAATCCGCATAACACATGGCAGCTCAATGCACCAATTACGCTCATCCAACAACGCGGCGGGACTTAAGCGTTTTCCTAGTGTCGACATTTTCTGTCGCTCCAAGTTCATCCACGGCGGAGTTGCAATCCTAGCCAAACCACAACTTAACTTAAATCCTATTCCTGAAATCAAATCTCACTGCATCGAAAAAGTTTTTGAATGTGTCGCATGCTCCTGGCGCCCCGGGGGTTCAAGCTCTTCATTATTTTTCTCCTCTACCGATCCCGCTAGGCGACTTAAATACTTTTTTTCAAGCTCGACGAGATGCTCATTGGATAGCTAGCGACAAAACGAAGATTCCATTTCACACACGGGAAAAAAAAAATCCGGAAAATTTTTTTTTTTTTTTTTTTTTTTCTTTTTTTTCTGTATTATTGGTGTTTGTTAACCGTTTCCGGCTAACCAATACTCCAATTGCGATGAATTTTATGGAGGCCTTTGAAATCTCTGAACTTAGAACTGCCACTTTTTTTTAGCGCAACGAAAAATTATTTCTCAGAAAATTGCAAATTTTACGTTTTTTTCGATTTTTTAAAAACATTTCTTCGACTTATAACACCTATAGCTTTATCCATTTTAATGTTTTTTTTCACAAAAACCTTGGTTTTATAATTAAGATATTCGTGTGAAATTTGAGCGCAATCGAAAAATTTTTTTTTTTTTGAAAATCAAAATTCTACGTTTTTTTTTTTACTGATAACACCTACATGCAATCCTATTAAAATAATTTTTTCACAAACCTTAATTTTATGAATTAATATTTCGTGTAAAAATTGTGCGCATCGAAAAATTATTTCTAATGAAAATTGTAATTTTACGATTTTTTCCTTTTTTTAATTACGATTAAAAACAAAAAATTTAAAATTTTTTAATTTTTTTATTTTATTTTATTTTTTTTTTTTTAAAACCCTAAGTGATGATTTTTTTACAGAACAACAGAAAATCCGCATTGCATGCATGCCCAAATTTCGCTCATCCCCAAAGCGACTGAAAAAGGTTTTTCGAAGCTTTTCCCAAAATTTGTCCTAAAAAAATTTTCCCAAGCGGGACTAAAATTATGCAGTGATCATAATTTTTTATTTACTAAATCCGTCCACATCCCGAAAAAAAACTCTTTTCTTTTTCCTCCTTTAACATTTACGTACCCATTGAAACACCAAAACGCGTCACCGCTTTTAGCAGCTCCCGTATCGAAACATTTCAGCCCGCAACTCACATCTTCTCCACCCCCTACTGGATCCGGGTCTGTTCCCCACCATCTTATCCCCTCAATCTGTCTCCCCCCAAAGCCCAACCCCCCCCTACCCCCTATGCCTTAAAAACGGCCTTCAGTCCTCTCAACACTGCAAATCTTCAGACTAGGCTAAGCAGAGAAACTGGAAATCTCTGACCCTCCCTGGAGAGCAACGAGCTTTCTCCGGGTTCCCCCCCCATTTTCTACCCATTTTAAATTTCTTTCCCTCTAAAAAAGGGGCCCCCGAAAACAAAACCCAAAGTCATCCCTGATATCTCAGACTAGGGCCAGAAGCCCCCCTTTACGACCCTACTTTTGGAAGTGAAGTCATCCAACAACGCCATACGAAAACAAGAAAATCGCGACCAAAAAAAGTCCCACGCCAAAAATATTCCCAAGCAAAACTCCACTATAACGACACAAAAAAACCGAATCAGTAACACCTCAAAAGCAATTTGGCCATGATCAAATCACAGCCCAAACCCCCCCAACCCCAAAAAAAACCCTTCGAACCGTCAAACGAAGGAAAATTGATCCACCTCCCGTGGAATTTTCAAGGATTTTTTTCTTTTAAATTTTCGAAATTTTTTTAAAAAAGGGGGTTTTTTAGAGAAATTTTCTGTTTTGGTTTGGATGTTGTTAAACGCTCTTTTTGTGCAATTGGCAAATCGAGACAAAGGGAGGGACGTATGGATGGGCGGGGAGGAAAAGGGGTGGACAGGCCGGGTTTGGTCAGAACCACCCCGCGTCGGGTCGTCTCCGTCTGGTCATCATCGTCCGTTTTGGGGCTTTGTCGTCCCCGTCGGGGAGGTGTAAAAGGGGAAAGGGGGAAAGCTCCCCGACGACGCCCCAGGCTCCCCATTTTTTTCGGGGAAAAAAACTCCACTTTCGGGGAAAAACCTCGAGAAGGTTGCGATTTTGAATTTGAGGTTTCAGAAAAAAATACGGGTTTGAGTGCAATACCGAAATATTTTCTTTGTGTAGTGCAAAAACCACAAAACCTTTTTCCAAAAAAGAAGTGGGGGACCGGTCTACCCACGAAAAAAAGGTGGGCGGGAGGGTCCCCCCGCATCCGCCCTGAAATTAACTACTGCATGTAGGTTAAATTGTGTACGTTGTTTGGAGCTTGTTTTTCAAGCTATTAAGAAAATATGGTACTTTGAAGGACGCGGGCTTCTCCGTTTGCCTTTTAAAAAAAATTTTGGGCACCCGGGGGAAAACGGGGGGGTGGGGGTAAGATGGCGGCCGTGGGAGACGGGGAGTGGGGGAATAATTACTCACATTCACAATCAAAATCAAGACCCAGCAAGTACTGCACGGAACTCGCAATACGTTGCTTGGCAGTCCGTCGTAGTTTTTAGATCGTTTCTGGGAACACTTGTCACATCACAGGAGGTTTATTCGTCATATTTTTTGTTTTGAGATGGAGGAATAAAGTATTTGTGCCAATCAAAATAAAAACTTTTGTAAAAACAAAAGATTTTTCATTTTTTTCCTTATTGTGGCACAATTTTCTTGAATAACCCATTTTTGCCAATGTTATGTTAGGCTTAAAAACTCTTATCATCAAACCCAAAAACAATACCATAAAAAAACAGTGTGTTGACCTTCAAATAATGTTGTAAAACGGTGTTATGGACATAGACACATGGTGAGAGGAGGAAAAATAAAATTCTAGCTTTTTTAAAGGGGTGGATGATAGGTTGTTTTTTATAAATCTTTTGGTGCTTCAAGTTTTTTTTTATAATATAGGCCTATACCAGGATCAACATCTTTTTAAACTACAATGTTACACAAAAATTAATACAAATAATATATTGTCACGCATAGCTAATTGGGGCCCTTTTGGGCTGGGGGGGTGATGCCAATGGTGTTAAGGGGGGGGGCGTAGCGAACTCTTTTAGCCAAAATAACACACGGACCAGGGATCGGGGGTGGGGGTTTTCATGAGGGGGATTAGACACAGTAATTAGAGTGAAATCCACTTAAGAGACCAGACGTATTAAAGATGAACATAATAACCCCCCTATTCGGGCCTAGGATCAAACCCTACGATTTTCGTCTGGCAGACCGTGGGTTAAAACTCTACTGACTCTAGACTTACTAATGGGGGTGCATGGCTTACCAAAATGTTTGGGTTCCTGGTATGGGGTTTTAGACGGCCCCCCTCCGACACCCTGATGTGAACCCCGGGCGAGTCTTCCACTTCACCTTTCCGAGGGGTTTTAGTCCCGTTCTGGTTCTTCATTCGCAATCCTCACTTAGAACTCTTCCAGGACATTCGGGTTCACGTTCGTTGTTGTTGCACTGCCCTGACCTCCTCCGTCAAGGGTTTGTCACTCGTTTTCCCCCTTTTCTCCCGAACGTCCGCACCTTACGTTCAGTGCCTTAATCAAAGTCCGATTTACTTGCACTTTTTAGTTGTGCAATTTTTAGTTTTCAGGTTTTGTCGGTCGATTCCCTTTCCCTGTATTGCGTCAAAAAATGAGCCTCACGGAAAGTAACTGACGTCTTGCCCCTTTAAAATGAACTCAGTCGGTATGTTCTTGTTTGGGTTTCCAAAGTGTTTTCGACCTCGAGATAATTAGTATAAAGTCAACTGTACTCCAGGACAGACATCCCTCTCCCCGGGGGTGAAAACGCCCTCTTTTTTCGTTCCTCCATCCTGAATGAGCTTCGTTATTTTTCATTGAAACCCACTAAGTATTCGAGTCCTAGGTGTATAAACGGCCATATGCATTTAGTTTTTATAAATAAACTTGACAAAGTAATAGTAATAAGTCCTTTTTCCCCTTTTTTGGGCCCGGGAAAGATCTCTTCTGTCTTGGAAAAGGGTTTCACTTTTGGGCGCCACATCCTCCCCAAAAGAACCAGTGAAACCAAAAAACCAGGCCCAAGCTGAAAACCTAGTTTTTTAAAAGAAAAAAAAAAAAGAAATCCCACGTTTTCCGGACAAAAACTCATAACCTCCCCTTTTGGCATGTACATCCAGGTACAATATAAAAGACTGATTTACGACAGTCAAACCTTCCAAATCAAATCTATAATTCCTGGAATTAGGAATCAAATAACTTTAACCTGGTAAATCCCCATATCTTAGTCTTTTCCAAAAAAATAACAAAAAAAACAAAGTAAAAATTAGCTAATTATTTTTTTTGTGCGAAATTTCAAAATTAAAACAAAAAGTAGGCACCTTAAATTGACTGCCCCAATATCCTAAAATAAATTTGAAATTCCTGGAAAATTTCCTAGATTTTCAAAATCAAAAAAAATTTTGCCAGTGGGGCCCGACATTGTGACTAAACGACCCGGAACTTCCCGTCTCTGTCAGAACCGAGCATGCCCCTGTTTTCCCCCTCCTCCACCCGTACCCATTCGGGGTGAGCGGGGGCGTCAAGTAACATAAATAAAAAACGAACAGCCATTTGCGTAAACAAAAAAACCCAGTGCCATCACATGACAGCTCGCCCTTTTTACAAAAAGAAACAGCTAAAACCTTACATAAATTACTGCCGTAACTCGGCTCGGGGAAAAAAAAAGCGTTCAGAAAGAATATTTTAAATCTAAATTTTTAAGACCAGAACAATGAATTTACAATTAAAAATTGAGCAAAACTTCTTGAAACAAATAACCAGATTAAATTTACTGAGTTTGAATGATTTTAAAAAAAATTAAATTTAAATAAAACATTTAATTTTATAAAAACAATATAATTTATAAATTTCTAAAAAAAACCATAATTTTTACTTGTTAACAGCCATGCCCCCCGTCACCAGGTCTAGTAAGAACCCCACGTCCACTTTTTTTACATAAGATCTTAAGTGCAACTTCTGCCGCATCGGGCAAAACCAAAAATAATTAAATTTCTCAGACCCATTTGAAGACCGATGTTCATTCACAGCCCGTTTCCCACTCAGAAGGCTTTGAGACAATTACTCTCAGCATAATTCATAGACCGACTATGACACTGAGAAAAAACATAGTCACATTCTAAAATAGACCTCACAATAAATTACAATCAGATAAAATACGAAGAATTATGTCCATGGGATAATAGCACTAAGGCTGTGACACCACCCTTGGTTCCTCCACCCTTAAAAAAGGGAAATAAATGAGACGGCATTTCCACCCCCCTTTTAAACCCCAAAGCGAATTGTACAGCACTGCTTCCCCTCCTTTGAAATTAAAGATAATGGTACGTCGTGCCACCACTTCCCAACAGGGTATACACCCCTTTGGGGCCCCCTTTAAAAAAAGCTGGTAAGACAAGGATGTCCCCCCTACTTCCCCCCAATAGGGCAAACAACCACACTGGTTCCTTCCTATCCTCCAAGACGTAGCCACTGTTGTATTCCGCCCCGTCACCCCGAAGCGAAACCCCCACTTCATCCCCTACGTACTCACGACCTTTGGGAGTGAAGCACTACCCTTTCACCTAGCGTGACATCCCCAAGGCATTCCCTACTTCTTCATAACGGTAGACAGCAAAATATTACTCTCTTCACCTAGCAGTGACACCCCAAGGGATTTCCCCACTTCTTCATGAACGGTAGACAGCGAAGTATTACTCTCTTCACCTGAAAAAATTTCCCTCTTCCTTAAAAACAAAAAAAAAAACCCCCCCACCACATGACACCCCCAAAAACCTCCCCCTCTTCTCATGAACGGTTAGCGCGAAAAATTTACTCTCTTCCCCTACAGTGAATCCCCAAAGCACCCCCACTTCCTCATACGGTAAGAAGCGAGTATTACTCTCTTCCCCTAGAATGACATCCCCAAGGCATCCCCTATACCACGTGAGCGGTTCACTACCTCCTCATTTATATTAGACAACAAAAAATCCCCTAACCCCGTATAGAGATACCTAAACAACCATCCTCAATCTTAGAACTAAAAACCTTAGAAATTACCTTGTCACTGCTATAAGATCCCGAAATGTCTCACCCCTTAACCCAGGAAGCAAAACCTTAGAAAAAAACCTTGTCCTTGCTATTTGTTGTCACCGAAAAGTCACTACCCTTAAACAAAGGGAAACAAAACCCTTTGGAAAAAAACCTTTCATTGCTATTAGTTGTCATGAAAAGTCACTACTTTTTAAACCCCAGGGCACAAAACCTTTGAAAATACCTTTTCTTGCTGTTAATCGTCATCAAAAGTCACCATCTAACCAAGGACACAAAACCTTAGAAATTACCTTGCCATTTTCCTTAATGTACGGAGACCACTATCGAACCACAGGACACAAAACCTTGAAATAACCTCATTTTTACAAACGGTCAACAACCATCTATATTTTCCCCTCAGGGCGCCCAAGGTGTAAACGGCACAGAAAATTTGGGCACAAAACCTTAGAAAAAACCTTATTTTTCTGTTTAAACGCACCGGAGGGGTCCCCTACTACTCGTAACCACAGGACACAAAACCTTAGAAAAATTTTTTCATTATTGCAAACGGTCAGCACCCCATTCTACTATCCCCAAACAGGGTGCCCCAACGGTGTTAAGGCAAAGAAGATGGTATCTGCTCCCCCCAGCAACAAAAAGGTGCTCCTCGACGAGCCTCGAACGCAGCTTGACCAGTCCGTCTTAAAAGACCCTGTTCACGACAATAAAAAACAAAATACCCCTTTTGTCAAAATCACGTGAGGAGATCGGGGGACAATACCCTTTCCCGACCCCCCGGGGCCTGTTCTCACCGACAAACCCTGAATCGTTATCCGACAAATTTTCATTTTGACAATAACTTCATCCCTAGATTTAATTTTTTCCCTTAAATTTTCCGTCCTCCCATCTAACTGAAGATGGTTCTTTTGAAAGGGCCCCCTACCCCGGGCCCTCCCAAATAAGAATACGAAAAGCAAGTCGCTCTTTTTTTAATCCCCCCAGTGCTGTATTACGTCCAACAAATCATCATAACCCCCCCGCAAACGAACACACTTCAGCCACTTTTGGACCTCCCGGGAAAAGACCTTTAAAACACACCAGCTCTTTCCCGACCCTCATCGTGGACCCCTTTGCACACAGCCGACCCTTTTCAAGAATATAGGCGACGCTTCCCCCCCTCCGCTGTCCCTAAACCATTTGTAACATCCAAGTGTTACCCTGTGGCATAAAACTACCCCCTTGGTATAAAGATTACCCCTGGTACATCTGATTACTACCTTGGCCTTCTGATTTCCACCGATACATTGATTACCACCTTGGCCCCATCGACCCACAGGGTGCTGCATAGAGGGAACCCCCTGGCATTGGCAAATTTGAGGGGGAAAAGACGCGGGAAAAGATACCGGCTTATTTGGGACCTTGTTGATAGCCACCTTGTTGAATGCCCTTGCGGGCCCCCTAGCCCCCTGTGAAATGCGCTATTGCCCCCATACCCCCCCGTTGGAAAGCATTTGCGGACCCCACAGCCCCCCGTTGAAAATTTAGGGAAAGAGGAAAGCCCCCTTCTGGATTGAGGGTAAGACTGAAAACCACCCTGTTGACAAGAGTGCCCTGGACTCGAACACGGAACCTGTTGGTCGACAATACCGATGATAAGTATCCCCCCCGTTTAACACCCCACCATTTAATACTAGGGAAAAAGCTTAAGTCCCGCCGCGTTGTTTGGGTGAGCGTATAGGTGCATTGAGCTGCCATGTGTTACGGGATTTTCTGTTGTTCGTGAAAAAAAACATTTTTTAGTCGAAGATTTTTTTAAATTTAAATTAAATTAAAAAAAAAATTAACTTAATTTTTTTTAATTAAAAAAAAAAAAAAAAAAAAAACTTAATTTTTTTTAATCGTAATTTTTTAAAAAGAAAAAACGTAAAATTTCAATTTTCATAAGAAATAATTTTTCGATTGCTCTAAAATTTAAAACAGGAATATTAATTCATCAAATAAAGGTTCTGTAAAAAAATCATTTCAATAGGATAAAGCATGTAGGTGTATAAGTCAAAGAATTTTTTTAAAAAAATAAAAAAAACCCGTAAAATTACGATTTTCATGAGAAATAATTTTTTCGATTACGCTCAAATTTCACACGAATATCTTATTTTATAAAATTAAGGCTCTGTGAAAAATCATAAGAATCGGATAAATCATGTAGGTGTTATAAGTCGAAAAATTTTTTAAAAATCGAAAAAAATCGTAAAATTGCTTTTTTTATGAGAAAAAATTTTTTTGATTGCGCTCAAAAACGTGGCAGTTCTAAGTTCAGAGATTTCGAAGGCTTCATAAAATTTCATCGCAATGGGAGTTTTGGGTTTAGCCGGAATCGTGTTAACAAAACACAAATAATACAAACAAACAAAAAAGAAAAAAAAAAAAAAAAAAAAGAAAAAAAAAAAAAAACATTCCGGATTTTTTTCCGGTGTAGTGAAATGGAATCTTCGCTTCGCTCGCTACGCTCGCTACGCTCGCTACGCTCATCCAAAAACTAGCCTTGAGCACCGACCACTCTAATTTTGGACTTTTCCCCAACCCCATCAAACGGTTCCGACTATGTTCCGACGTCTTATAGTCATACCATTCATACTGACTACCTGTCAAAACAAAGGTAAAAGAAACACCTTTTTATCATCTGACCAGCCTTTTATAGACGCCGCTGCTTCATAAGTTTTTATCCAAATCTCCGAAATCCCTCCCCTCTCGATACTTCTCAGGTAAGATCTGTGTACGTACCAACTTCATGCTGAGCTTGCAGTTCACCGGACACGGCCAGCTTGGTCGCCGAGACAATAGGCACGCCAGCCGCCACCTACTTACGCAGGCGCGCTAACGCCCGGACACCCACAGAGTATCTATCTACTCCCATCAAAAAAAACCCCCCAAAAAACCCATTTTGTACACAGTACACAAAAATGCAACTATACAAATCGGCGCCATCACCATGTCACGCATAGCTAATTTGGCCCTTTGGCTGAGGGTGGTGATCGCCAAATGAGTGTCTAAGTGGGGGCGTAGCGTAACTCTTTTAGGCCTAAATAACTAGCAGGACCAGGGACCGTGGGTGGGTGGGTTCATGAGGGGGATGTAGACACAGTAATTGACGTGAAATCCACTTAAGAGACCAGCACTGTATTAAAGATAAACATAATAACCCTCTATTCTGGCCTAGGATCGAACTTACGAGTTCCGTCTGGCAGACCGTGGGTTCATACCTCTACTGACTCTATGACTTACTAATGGGTGTGCATGGCTTACCGAATGCTTGTGGTTCCGGGGATGTGGTTTAGACGGGCCCCCCTCGACACCCTGATGTCGAACCCGGGCGATGTCTTTCACTTCACCTCTTCCGATGGTAGTCCTTGTTCTGGTTCTTCATTCGGCAATCCTCACTTAGAACTCTTCCAGACATTCGTGGTTCACGTTGCGATTGTTGTTGCACTGTCCTGACCTCCTCCGTCAACGGTTGTCACTCGTCTCTCCCTGTTCTCCACGAACGTCCGAACTCTTACGTTCAGTGCACTTAATAAAAAGTCCGATTACTTGCACTATTTAGTTGTGCAATCTTTAGTATTCAGCGTTTTGTCGGTCGATTCCTTCCTGTATTGCGTCTAAATGAGCCTCACCGGAAAAGTAACTAGACGTCTGACCCTTAATGAACTCACGTCGGTATGTTCTTGATTGGATTCCGAAATGTATTCGACCTCGAGATAATTAGTATAAAGTCAACATGTACTCTACAGGACATGACAAATTTTCACATATTTGTTTGATCTAAATAGTGTAAACTGTAAAGTTCACACACAGTTGGTAGTGTGCCATTAAAAACGGTGAGTTGAAATTATTGTCATATCCAAAATATAGAGGGGGGGGGGGGGGTGAATAAAATACTGACTTCTCAATACTGCTTTCAACTTTGTTTGTTGATAGAGCAGTTTCATTACTATATTTCAGTACATTGTTTCCAGAAAATCTAATTTTGAATAAATTGCGATATATTGTAATAATAAGTAATACATTATCTATGATTTACTACGAAAAATATATTATCCAATCATTTTACTGAACTAGAAATCAAAATCAACCCCTATCCACTTACATAAGATGACATGACACGCACTAGCACGTAAAGTAATTTATGCGTACAAGTAACATGATATTGTAGAGTTGTACTATCTCCGAACCAAAATTACAAAATTAAATTAGTTTTAGCCATGGTCAAAGAAAAATTAAAGTTTATAACTGCCAGTGGCTGTACGACAAGGGCGGATATGGGGAAGGGCGGGGGCGAGCGAACGCGACCATCACGACTCTCCGGTTTACGTTGCATAGACAATTTAACATTTTTTAGAAGTTTTTTAGGCTTTTAAAAGTTGAAAAATTTAAGAATTCGATAGATCCCTTACCCCAGAGCCCTCCGGCCGACCCCATCCAGCCAATTGTTAATATCTAATTGGACGCTATTTCTACCAAAGAAAGTTACTTTCATAAATTAGGATGTAAATAGATAATTGTAAAATACAGTATCACTATCAACTAGTAAGTAATTTTACATTGTTAAAGTGACAAATTTGAAATTTTTCGATTGGCAGAACTGAAACTTCCATCCGCAGCACACACGCACTAACTTTAAAAAAACAACGAATGCGATATGTAACCAAAATGTTATTCGTAAATTTACAACTTCAGCATCAGGCCGCGACCCGATTGAAGAGAAATGATTATCTAATTTCTCTTCAACTCCGACATTGTTTGCGTATGGCTCTACGAGGACGTGGGTTCGAATTCCGTAAATCGCATAATTTTTTATTCGTCCTTCACCCTCATCTTTCTCTACTCATCGTCTCGAATAGCCTTATAGAACGCTTATAGTGCATTACTAGATAGGTTAAGCAACAAAAATCACCATCGTCTGCAATGTATTCTTTTATTGTGATGTGAATCGCGAATCAAAAGATATTTTGTGAAATGAGAATTTGTAGTCTGTGGCAGTATCCTCTCCGGATCAAATATAGGACAAAGTAGTAATATTGGTATTGTTATTTTATTTTTTTATTATTTATTTTCAATACGTCTGGATAACAAAAAACGTACATATTGCTGGTGGCAAGAGTAGAGCAAGGTCCCATAACATAATGTGCCTTGCCACCAGATTAATATCTAAATGTTAAATTTAACAGCAACTTTATACACATAACAGTAACAATATAATTTTACAAGCAATATTATTATTATTTTTATTTTTTTATTTAACAAATCCAAACTTTACAAATACAATTACATATATGTAACCCCACCTTTTACAGCCAAGTAAACCAAGAGCACATAACGTGGTAGATGACATATACACACCTATATTAGCAGAGTACAGATATTTATTAAGCAAGCTAAAAGGAGCTAGTTAGCTCCATGGCAGAATGGCTTAGCTGCTTCTATACAATAAAACTACAATACACTAGGTTTAAATCTAAATGAATGAGTATGGAAATTTGAGATACAATAATAACAAAATTACATTTAATTTTAGATGAATGAGATGAGAACATTGTGAGAGACCAATCATGTCCAGTCAGAGCCAAGAGAATGCTAGGTCATAAGCCAAGTTGTAAGATAGTTGCAAATACTCAAGAGTTGAAAGAAAAACTAAATTGATTGAAGACAGTCAGAGTATTGACAGAACTGAGAATGTGAATCAGAGTATATTAATTATTGTGCGCAATTATTGTGAGTGAATGTCTTGAAAATGAAGCTAAGGTATTAAAAGATTTGATTTACGTAGATGCAACAATCTCAAACAGTAATCACCATGTTAGGAGAGCATCGGTTATTTAAAACGTGCTTTGACTAAAGTTTTGAATTTTGGGACTGATGAGGCTCTTACAGGCGCTGGTAATGTGTTCCAGAGACTAACAACTCTGTAAAAGAAACCACATTGGTAAGCAGATGTCCTTGCAAAAGGGGGGGGATAGGGTTACACCCTCGTTTCTCTGGACACTCTATAGCGCAACTGTAGTCGCTTGAATGGACATGTGTGGACTAGATTGTTAAAGCATTTTTTTATGTACAATACATCTATTTGTTTAAAAATACAATTCCAGAGATGGCAGGTTACACTGTTGTCTTCTTACTGTGGCACTTCGTTCACCCTTGCTGGTAATGATTTTACTCACTCGATTTTGTAAACATTCCAGTTTGGCTATATTGGCAGCAGTTGTAGGGTGCCATGCTGGAAGGCCATATGTAATAATAGGGCGAAACGAGTGTGAGATAAGCAGTGCGAAGTACTTGCTTCTTGCAACCGTGCAAATTTCTATAAATAAAGCTACAGTGAGTTTAGCCACCCTGTTTCGGATTATATTACAATGCATGTTCCACTTAAGGTCGTACTTATATTTACACCTAAAAGCCTGGTGGAAGTTTTTATAGGAATTGTTGATATCCTTCAGGGTGTACAAACAATTCACAGGAGAATTGGACTACTGATTCTTAATAGTTACACTTACTGGGATTGAGTTGCATTTGGTTACATTCGCACCACAATTGAATGTTGTCTAAATCCTGCTGCAGTTGAGATGAGTCATGTTCGTTATTTACAGATTTATACAGAGTGGAGTCATCCGCATACTGGGCAATTTTTGTGAAAGGGCTAATTACAGATGGTAAGTCGAGCATGTAGATAGTAAACAACAGTGGACCCAGGACTGAACCCTGTGGGACCCCAGACGTAACTTTGGCAGAGCTTGATTTTGCGCCATCAAATAAGACACACTGAGTACGACCTTTTAAGAAGGAACGTATCCATGAAAGCACACAACATCAACTTTGTATTCTTGAGCTTGTCCAAAAGCCTGTCATGTGGGACACCGGTCAAAAGCCCGGGCCCAATCCAAGGTTATAACATCAACTTGTTTCACTTTCCCACTATCCATGGAGAACTGCCAGTCATCGATGACGTCGATAGCATAGTGACACATGACCTTTTTGGCAAAAACCCATGCTGACTATCACCAATGAGATTGTTGAATGTGAAGTGATCCAGGAGAGCTGCAGACACGAGCCTTTCCATCACCTTGCAGACAGCGCTTGTTAGTGAAATTGGCCTGTAATTGTCCAGGTTCGACTTGTCACCCTTCTTGAAGATTGGGACGACGTGAGCAGTTTCCATTCATCCGGTACAGCTCCACATGCGGATGAGTGATTGAACAATCCACCCGTGATGGTGCCAGAGCGCCAGCACATTCAAAGAGAATGCGCGATGGTATACCATCTGGGCCATGCGCTGAGTTTGGTTTTGAATTTTTAGACTTGCTGTGACTTCGGCGGTAGTGAAGTAGAGATTATGGATCCCGATGTGTGCCTGTTTAGGTGGAATAAACATGCTTGGTTGAGCTTCTGCGTTGAACGAATTTTTGAATTTGGTGTTGAAAAGCATTAGCTATTGTTTCTGGATTTGTAAGTTTCTGACCATTATCAGTGAAGTTAGCTGGCGCTGAACTGCCTTGCTTTGAATGTACATATTTCCAGAGGTTTTTGCTATTACCACCAAGACCCCAGATGTATTTTTGGTGAGCGTCACGGATTAGAGTTTTGACCCGGTTTCTGTAAATATTGTATTTTTCCTTAACTTTTGGATCTTGGCTATTTTAGTAGCTCTAAACATACGATTTCTTTTCGAATACATTGGAGTACTTCCTTGGTGATCCATGGCTCTCTTCGCTTGCCTTTGATGGTTGCCTTTGTATCGCTAGCTCAGCGCATTCCAAGAATAGCGATTTCCAGTTAGACCATACTACAGTTAACCTACTAGGCCTATAACAGATGGGTACCTATAAGAAATACACATATTATATACTTATATATCGGTGATGGATTTTCTGAGAATGAGTGAGGCAATTAATATACATTTTGTGAGTTTGTAAGTGGGTGCATCTGTGTTTCATTCGTTTATCTTCAGTGACTGTATGTGTGTGAGTGTGCGTGTGTTAGTGCGAGTGTGAGTGTGAGTGTGAGTGTGAGTGTGAGTGTGAGTGTGAGTGTGAGTGTGAGTGTGAGTGTGAGTGTGAGTGTGTGAGTGTGAATGGGAAAGTGAATGAGTGTGGGTGTACGTGTTTCTGGTCTAAGCCATTTGACTATCTAGTAGGCCACGCCTCAAGTGAGCTCCAAAAGATTTAATTTCGCTCAATTGCCTAGTATTTGGGTCCAGAGAGTTATACAAGGTTATTGCGCGACAAAAGAATCCTCTCCTGTATAGTTCAGTCCGCGCGAAAGGAGGATACAGCGCGACTCCTTTCCCGTATCGAACTGATCTGTACCCGAGATGCACTCTAGACAGAGGGTCAAGGTCGATGATGTTCAGAAACATTTTTTTCATAAACAATACATCTATTTCATTTAGTGTGTTTTCTATTGACAAAATGTTACACATTTCCAGCCGCTCAGATCGTCCACAGTCCTTCCTATTCGTGATAAATTTCGTTGCCCTGTTCTGTATAGTTTCTAGCTTAGTTAAGTTCCCTGTGTAGTCGGGTGCCATGCAGGGCACCCATACGTGTTTACAGATTTAATAAACTAAGATACACAATTCGTTTCACTTTCGGACGAGCACTGTAAAGGGGTGCGAGATAAAAAGCCGAGAAATTTTGGGCCGATTTGTTCCCACAATCTCGGTTTGTATGTTCCTTTTGAGGTCATTTGACACTGTTATACCCAGGTTTTTCATCACTGAAACAGTGCCAAAAACTTTCCCATTTATGATGTACGAACTTAACCTGGGCTTTTTTGAGACGTGATTGTCATGTGGGTGGACTTGCTGTGGTTCAGGGCCATGCAATTTACTTCACACCACATTTCAATGTTAGCTAGGTCTGCTTGAAGAGCCATTTCATCATATTTACATTTAATCTCTCATACCTGTACAATCGTCGGCATATTGGCGAATGGGGGAATTTATAAAACTGTGGTAAGTCCATCATGTAAATGGTGAACAATAGGGGCCCTAAGACACACCCTTGTGGCACGCCAGACACAACATTACACTCACTTGAACACGCTCCATCGTAGACCACACGCATACTGCGACCCCATAAGAAGCTACTGATCCCCCCTATAACCTGGGGGAAAGATGTTGTAACGCTGGAGTTTGGCAAGCAGACGTCGATGGGGGACCCTGTCGAACGCCTTCCCCAGTCCAGTGATATGACGTCGATCCGCGTACAGCAGTAGCATCCAGCGTCTGTTGCCAGTCATCGATGGCCACAGCGAGCATAGTGACGCATGATCCCCTCGGTAGAAAGCCGTGTTGTTGCGTGTTGATCGCTTGCATGTTGTGTAGGTGTGCCATTATTCTACTGTTGACAACCCTCTCCATGATTTTCCCAACAACAGATGTCAGGGAAATGGGGCGGTAGTTGTTGACGTCGCTTCTTTTCCCACTCTTGAACACAGGAACAACGTTGCCTGCTTCCAGTCATTGGGCAGTTTGCATTGTTGCATGGAAGTTTCAAAAACGGGGCAGAGTGATGGAGAGATTTCCTTGGCGCATTCATATAGTATTTTAGCAGGTATGTTGTCAGGACCCAGAGCACCGCCGGGACGAATTTTTTTATGGCTCGGGTTACTTGAAGAGGAAGAACCGGGATTGTTTGGAGAGGGGGTGTTCGTGTGATTTTGGGAAGTTTGGGGGACAGAGGTTGTCATTTGAATCGTTAGGGAGAGAGAAGTTTTTTTGAAACTTGGTTACAAATGCCTCGGAAATTGCTTGCGGGTTACTTACCATTTACATTATTTACAGTGAAGTGGTGAGGCGCGGAGCTGCCACTTTTACTATGTACATATCCCCAAAGCTTTTTGGGTTGCCGTCGCCTAGCTTCCACATGTATGTGTCGTGTGCGTTTCGGGGGTTTCCATTTTTACTAGATTGCGTTGCTTCCCGGTATGCTTCCCACTTTTCGTCGCTTTTGTTACTCTTCACTTGCGGTACAATTTATCCCTCTTGTGAATTTTATTTATTATACACTTGTTTATCCATGTGGCTTCTTTTTGAGTTTACTTTTTACCTGTGGCACAGCGGTTTCCACACACTGCCAAAAAGTTTCTTTCCATTTAGACCACACTGTTTCCACGTCATATTCCCCGTTTTTTTATACACGGCATTTTGCCTACTAAATAACTTCTTTAGCAAGCCCCAGTTCGCTCTGTTGTAATTTGCGTTTGCCGTTTTACAACTTTTGGTTTAGGCGGCTGCATTGCAGTGTATATTTTATTGCCATGTGGGCGCTCACGCCTGGGATAACCTCCACTTCCCCAGGTGGGCGGGGTTGTTTGTAAGTACAAGGTCGAGTATTGTACGCGAGGTCTTGGTTATTTCGCGTAGCTTCCTTGACCATCTGGTGGGGCACTACGCACATGAACGCCGAGAGGAACTTGTCGGCCAAGGGGGTTCGCAGGCACAGCATGGTTCCATTGGTCCCCAGTCCACATCAAGATTGAAATCCCCACACAGGTATATGGCTTGTATTTATGTTGTTTGTTTTGCACCATTCTAATGACTCAATTAAGCGTCCCTTGGCGGGAGTGTCACTGGAATTGGGCGCTCGATACGCCGAACCCAATAGTAATTTGTGATCACCGCACTTGTGTCAACCCACAGTATCTCTGCATTGTTTCGAGGCTTGTGAGACGGGTAGGCTCCAGTTCTGGCCGGACTGCGAGCAAGACGGTAACCGGACGATTTGCCAGGCGGACAATTTTCCAGGGTCTATTTTGAGGGGCTAGGACAATTTGCCAGGCAAGTGTATGAGGTCACGTGGGGGGCTAGGACAACTTGCCAGGCTAGAGTGTGAGTCACGGAGGGGCTAGGACAACTTGCCAGGCATTATTTAAGGGCTAGGACAACTTGCCAGGTGGTGTTAACATTGATTGGAGCACATGGTAACACATATCTGAAAATGCAGGGAAAAGTAATGCCAAGCACCGAACGAGACATGAGACATACATATACAAAGCCCGCGTCGAAACCCAGGGACAAGGTTGTAGTTCTTGTCAGAATCCTGAAATTCAGCAGATGGCGAACTGTGCATCCTACCCCTGTAACTGTGCATCTGCTCCCCAGATCTAAGCATCCTCTCCCTGGTCCTCAGCATCCTACCCCTGTAACTGTGCATCCTCCCCTGTAACTGTGCATCCTACCCCAGTCACTGTGCATCCTACCCCTGTAACTGTGCATCCTCTCCCTGGTCCTCAGCATCCTACCCCTGTAACTGGCACCTTTACCCCTGTAAATTTTTCCATCTGCCCCCTTTAATCAAAACATCCTTCCCTGGCCCTTTCCGCACCCTACCCCTGTAACTGTGCATCCAAACCCCCTGTAATTTTTCATCTGCCCCAAAGATCAAACATCCTTTTCCCTGGTCCTCGCCCCCCTACCCCTGTAACTGTGCTTTCCTACCTCTTGTAACTTTTGATCCCCGGGAACTGGGGATCTGCTCCCTAGATCAAAGGGCACCCCCCTCACCACTACTAACCCAAAAAAATTGGGGGGGGAATTTAAATTATAATAATGTTTAAGTTTTATAGTCATTGTTTTCCCAAAAAATTTAAAGGGAAATTGCATAATTTTCCCAATATCGGAAAAAGTATCTGCAATAAATAGATTTTCTTCTAAAAATTATATAAACGTTGATTTTAATTTTTTTAAATTTATTGGGTTCAATATCTATTGAGGGTAAAAAAAGTTTGCCCCTTTTAAAAATTGCCCGCACATTTATTTTAAAACCCTTTTTGCCACTTCACGGGCCCCTTTCCATAAAAACCCCCGGTCGCCAGATAAAAAACAAAATTTCCCCAAACCTTTCCCAAAACCCAAAAAGTCTTTATAAACATTGTTTTTTTTACTTACTGGGAAAAACGTTTAAAGTCCCCCCCGCGTTTTTGGGTTAAAGCGAAATTTTGGTGCATTGAGCTGCCATGTGTTATGGGGATTTTTCTGTTGTTCTGTGAAAAAATCAATACTTAGTTAAGTTTTTTTTTTAAATTAAATTAAATTACATGAAAAATTAATTTTAAAATTTTTTTTTTTAAATTTAAATTTGAAAATTTAAAAAAAGGGAAAAAAATTGTAATATTAAAATTTTTCATAAAAAAATTATTTGTTTGCGCATAAATTTTTAAAACAAATATAAAATTTTTATAAAATTAAGGTTCTTTTAAAAAAATTATTACAATAGGAAAAAAGCATGTAGGTGTTATAAGTAAAAGGGAATTTTTAAAAAAGAAAAAAAACGAAAAATTTTCGATTTTCATGAAAATTTTTTTTTTAAAATTGCGCAAAATTTTCACACGAATACCAAAATTCCCATAAATTTGGGTTTTCTGTAAAAAAATCTTAAAAATTTCGGACAAAGCTGTAGGTTTTTATAAGCTGAAAAAATTTTTTTTAAAAAGCGAAAAAAAATTAAAATTCGTTTTTCCCATGAAAAAATAATTTTTCGATTGCCCCCAAAAACGTGGCAGTTCTTCTTTTCAGAGATTTCGAAGGCCTCCAAAAAAATTTTTCATCGAAATTGGTGTAGGGGTTTTAAAGCCGGAATCGGGGGTTTAACAGACCACAAAAATCCGAAAAAAAAAAAAAAAAAAAAAAAAAAATTTTCCCGGATTTTTTTCTCCATTGTAGTAAAAATGGAATCTTTCGTTTTCGCTCGTTTACGCTCGCTACGCTCACCCAAACGGGAAAAGTTTCCCGAAAACGCTTTTTCTGGCGCTTTTGTTGGATGACCCGAAAAAGGGGTTTTAAGGGTTGCTTTTCACTAAAAATGTATAAAAAACCAGAAATTTGCATTATTAGTGTTTTAATTTTTTTTTTGGTTTACTTTTTATTTATTGAACTACAAAAAATTTTTTTTTATCAGATGTAATGCTTAAAAGCTTTAAATTTAAAACGCAACTAGATGTCCTACGTTGATTTTGGGGCTAATGCATTTGACCCCGTAAGTCTCGCCACCTGTTGTACAAAAAAATCAAAGCTTTTGGGGGTTTATTCACGGTGAATTCTTGTCACAAACAAACCAACTCTCTAAGAAAATCTACGCGGGCGTGTTGTAAAAAACGGAGCCTCGTCATCTTGGCCCCCCGGTTATTTCCGGTGTGCCCCAAAGGCAGTGTGTTGGGAAACCGGGGGGTTTTTTACTCAAATTTTTGGGGTTTTCAACCCAATTTTGAAAACTATTTCCCCAAAGCAATGTCTATTTTGGGGTTATTCTCTACATTTTCAGGGACTTTTAAAAACCCCGGCCCGCACAAAGAGAAATATTAAACGGGTTTTGCATTTTTGCCAATTTTTGAATATTGTTCCCCAATTTTGGGCAATGGCTGCTGACAAATCTAAAACAGTTGACCGGTGGTTAATTTTTTCTTGGGCGTTTGGGGGGGGGGAAGAGAAAAAATTGGGCCCCCTGCTTTCAAAAATTTTGCACCAAGAAGCAAGAAATAAAAAAAAAAATTAAAGGGGCAAAAAACCCCCCAAAAATTTTTTTTACCACGTGATCTAAAAGCACAATATACACTTTAAGGGCCCGTTTAAAAAATAATATCTTTTAACTGTGTTTAAACACAAATTGTTGAATTTTTTTGATCCGGGAAATTGGCGAAAATTGGTTTTTTGGAAATTTCTTAAATCGGCTTTAGCCTGCTTTTTTTTTGGGTCCCAAGATACAGAGAAATAGTACCAATCAAAAATCCCCCTTTTTTTAACATCGTGCCCTTGAAACTGTCCCCCAAAAATATACCCTAAAACCCGGGCAAAAAAAAAATGCTTTCCCAAAATCACACCCCATCTTGGAAATCACATATTTTGCCCAAAACTACTCCCCAAAATTACAAAACAAAATATGGGAAAATTTACAAAAAGGCTGTCGATTACGTAAATAATGCCAATTTTTTTTTTAGTTTCAAAATCCTCCAAAGGTCACGGGGAAATAAAAAAATCGCCCCATGTTATTTCTTATGGGGGATTTTTTGCCGAGGGGCCCTTTAGCTCAAAAAAGCCCTGTTTGACAATTTTTTGGGGATCATGGTGGCCCCAAAAATTTTTTCGTTTAAATTTGCTTAATTCATTACTAGTTAGCCTAAATGAAATAATTTTTTGGGGTTGAGCGGTAAAATACCCCTTTAAAAATTGGGATAACTTTAATTTCTCGTAGATCAAGGTGGGACATGGTTTTTATTCTCGCATTGTAAATGGAAATACTGGGAAAACGCTTAAGTCCCCCGCGTTGTTGGAGGGACGTATTGGGTTTCATGGGGCTCCCTGTGTTATGCGGTTTTCTGTTTTTTTCTGTAAAAAAAATAAATGGCAAAGTTGGATTTTTTTTTTTAAAATTTTAATTTTAAATTTAAAAATAAAAAAAAAATTTTAAAATTGTTAATTTTGAAAATAAATTTTAAATTTAAAAAAAAAAAAAAATCGAAAAATTGCGATTTCCAAAAGATATAATTATTCAAATTGCGCTCAAATTTCACAAAAATATTTTAAATTTCATAAAATTAAGGTTATGTGAAAAAATCATTACAACGGATAAAGCAGGGTGGTTTTTGGCCTTTTATAAGTCAAAGAATTGTTTGAAAAAAAAAAAAACCTGAAAAATTTCGATTTTCATAAGAAATAATTTTTCGATTGCGCTCAAATTTCACAAGAATATCTTAATTCATAAATTAGGGTTTTCTGGGGAAAAACTTTAAAAATCAAAAAAAAAGGGCATGTAGGTGTTTTTAAAACAAAGTTTTTTTTTAAAAAATCAAAAAAAATCGAAAAATTCCCCGTTTTTCTTTAGAAAAAAATTTTTTGATTGCGCTCAAAAACGGGGGCAGTTCTAAGTTTAGAGATTTCAAAGGGCCCTTTCCAAAAAATTTCATGGGCAATCGGAGAAATTCGGTTTAGCCGGAATCGGTGGGTCCCCCGGGAGGGGGAAAAGAAAATTTCGTAAGGGTGTACCCGGACAAAAATTCCGAACAAGCTAAAATTTTGCACACATGTTCTGTTGATCTTCTAAACAATAGTTAAAAAGTCCCCAAAGCTCCCCCGGGGGGGCCGTCTTGAGATATAGGGGAAAAAAGGGCTTTTATGCCAAAAATTTTTATTTTCAATTTTTCAAACCATTTTTTTGGGGGGGAAAAAATTAAAAATGTACAAAATTAATTAAAAATCTTTACAAAATAAAGTTTAAAATCAGTCATAAGCTTCAACCCAATGCGTGGAAAAAGGGCGTAAATGCTAAAAAATATGATATTTTTAATTTTTTCAATACTTTTGACATAAGATGTGAAAAATTTCAAATAATTATGTAATCATACGAGAAAACGTGAAATTGTTCCCTTTTTTTTCGACCAGTGTGTCTTAAAAAAAACGGTGGCATAAAGGGGATAATTTACAAATATATGTTTTTTCAGTTTTTTCAAAAATTAATTTACATTCTACATATGCAAATTATTTAGTATTCGTACGAGACAAAAAATAAAATCTCCCCGACTTCGTTTTCTGGCGTCCCCGTAAATGGTGGCAAAAGGGGGTAAATTTACATCATAATTTTAATTTTTAATATAAAAAAGGGGGGTTTTTTACATTTTAATAAGTTTTTGTAACATATGAATACCCCTACAATAAAACTCAATGTTAAAAAAACCATCATGCTGACTGATTGCTATGGCCAGCTTTTATGGAAAGAAAAACCCTTTAAAAATCGTTGAAGTAGCAGATTGGGCAAAACCCAAATTTTTTAAAATATTTTTCCCCCGCATTTCTCAAACGGCATGCATAAAACATAGTTTGGCGAAGATCTGGTGTTTTTTGAGCGGGGAAAATTTTTTACAAAATTTCCCAAACCAAAGCTTGGAAAAAATCAACCCCATTTAAAATAATAAAAATTTTTTTTGAAAGGATTCGAAGGGGAGAAGGGGTGTGGACAACCTAGTTTGGGGTTGGCTGTCTGTTTTGTGTCCCTTCACTACAGACCAAACAGATCATGAGCTGTGATTCCTTGGAAAGTAATTTAGTGGCAAAAAGGCGTAAGTGACAAAACTATATAAATTTTCCTCAAAAAATAAAATTCCCCAAAATTTTGCGTGTACTTCCCCCAGAAATTTTCAGCCGGCAATATATTGAAACTTGAAAGGGCATCAGCTCAAAATAAAACCCAACTTGTCACTTAACTGACCTTAAATTTGGGGTCCAGTTTTCCCTGGTCGTACTTTAAAAAATAAAACTAAAAAAACCCAAAAGTGAAGCGTAAAGATAGAGTGCCCCCTCCCCCTTTTTTATTGACAAAAGCATAAATGAAAGCGCATCACTCCCCAAAAATTTAAATTTACCCGCACCCTCAAAACATTTAATAGCATTATTTTGGGTAATGGTGATCTAAGGACGCCTTTTTGGGCCCCCGCACTTTCTCTGTTCGACAAGTCTTCTTTTGAGTTTTAAATACAACAAAAAACCATATTATTGTCACGAGGGTTTGGGGTCAAACTCCCATATACATTAAACTACCATGCCGGGCACAAAATTTTCCTGTATAGTGGGGGAAAAATTTGCAGAAAATGTTGTGACGGGGCCCCCTCGTCCTGTTTCCATACAAAGAAGTCTTTTACTAAATACATGTTTCCCTGTTGTGATTGGGAATAAATGCGGCTGGTACAGGAAAACCATCTTGTACCCCAAGGGTGGTGGGGAAATTAAATAAGCTGCAGTTTTCCAAAAAATAAATTTGTAAAAGAAATTACCCGAAGTTTTAAGAAAATAAGTTGCCTTAAAAGTTTTTTTCTAAACCCTTTTTTATCACCATAAATTTTGCTGTGGTACTTCCGTTTACTTCTTGAGCAGTACGCTTCATTTGCAACTGCGGGGGACTTTTAGTTCTAGTTTTTATATGCTGCCAGTTTCCCCAGCACATTTTTTAGATTTTTATCCATCCATCCCCCCCTTTGGGTTGAAAGGGAACATTTGGGGGCGTAAAAATAGTTTGTAGCGTTCAAAGCCAGCCGGGCACACAAAGCAAATTTAGTTTCCCCTTGTAAGCGTTTTATTTCCCACTTTGGGGAATTTTTAAAAAAACAAAACGGTATTGAAATTGTTTATTCTTTTTCTCCTGCTCTATCTATTTTGATTGATACTAGGGGGTCAAACCCAAGATAGGTTTTCCCCCGCTCAGCTCCCAATCCCCTTTTTAAAAAAACCCCTCTATGCAAGCCGCTTGAGAATGCTGGAGAATATTATTTTTAAAAGGGTTTGGGGGGTATCCAAACGCTACTTTTCAACGATTTTTTAATGGTTTTTTTTACATACAAGCTGGCCATAGCAAGTCAGTCCCGCATGCTGGTTTTACATTGATTTTCATTGTTTTTTATTCATATGTTTTTCAATAAACTAGTTTATGTCCCAAAAACTCTTTTTCTATTTAAAAAAAATAATTATGATTTTAGTTCCCCCCTTTTGCCCCCATTTACAAGACGCCAGCAACGGGGCTCGGGGGAAAATGTTTTTCCCCTTTTCTCGTACGAATACTAAAAAATTTTTGGGGGAAAAGTATGAATGTAAATAAGTTTTTTTGAAACTGAAAAAACATATATTTGGGCACTTTTCGCCCTTTTTGCCCCTGTTTTAAGACCCACCAAGGGCGAAGAAAAGGGAACAAATTTTACGTTTTCCCTCGTATAAAACTAAAAATTTGCAGTTTCACATACTTTATGTCAAAATGTTTTTGAAATAATTGAGAATATCATTTTTTAGCATTTTCCCCTTTTGCCACGCATGGGTTTTAAGCTTTTTACTTTATTTTTTAAAAATTTTACTTTCGGGAGAAAAAAATTTAAAAATTTGTATATATAGGGGCACAAAAATTTTTTTGACATTGAAAAAAAAAAATTTTTTTGGCACTTAAAAACCCTTTTGGGCCCCCATATCTCAAAACGCACCGGGGGGAGCTTCGGGAACTTTTTAAATATTGATTAGTAGGCAATCTGAGCCTGTGTGCAAATTTTCAGCTTGTTCGGAATTTTTTTCCCGGGGGAAAAGTCTTTCCCCTCCTGGGCTATGACAAAAAAGAAAAAAAATCATTGTAGAAATGGAATCTTCGGGGTCGGGGGGGTCGCTACGCTCATCCAAAAAAAAAACAAAATTTAAAGTTTTTTAATTTTATAGAAGAATATCTATATATTGGGAGATACCTTTTACCCATATCTGGAAAATTATCAAATTCCCCCAAATTTTTTGGGAAACAATGAAAAACTATAACTAACCAAAAACCTTTTTTATAAATTCTTCAATTTTTTTAATGGGTTAAGGGGGGGGGGGGGGAGGGGGTGATACTTGGGGCCCCTTTAAATGATTTTCTGACAAGAAATACCCTTGTCCCCCGGGTTTTGACGCTGCTTTTTTATGTGTATGTCTCATGTCTCGTTCGGGGCTTGGCATTACTCCTTTCCCGCAAATTTCAGATATGTGTTACCATGGGGGCTTCATCAATGTTAACACCACCCGGCAAGTTGGCCAAACCCTTCAAAAATGCCTGGCAAGTTTTTCCCCAAACCCCTCCGTGACGTCACACCCCTAGCCTGGCAAGTTGTCCTAAACCCCCCGTGACCCCAAAAACCCCTAACGTTTCCTGGCAAATTGTCCTAAGGCCCCCCCAAATAGACCCCCGGCAAATTTTTCCGCCTGGAAAACGTCCGTATTTGAGCAAAACCCTCCACCCCTTCCCCCTAATTGCCCCCCCCCGCTGGGCGGGTTTTTTTGAAACCAGGTAGCCTTCCGGTATTACCTCCCCGTCGCCCATCTGGAATGCAGCCATGTCTCGCACAAGAAGATAATTGCCGGGTTGACAGCTTCAAGCCAAGCTTGGATTGCGGGTCGCTTCAATCTGTTTGCAATGCTGCGTGCATTAAATGACAGGCAGGTCAGCTTTCCGTGGTTCCTAGGTTTGAGACTGTCATGGCCAGTGTTACCAATTGCGTCGAAAAAAGAGTCACTGAAGGTTGGTATGGAGCAGCTCCAACAATCCCATCGCGATCGGGCATCGCCTTTCGTCATTTTCTTGTGCGCTGTAGCAGATATGTTCGCACAAGTTCGGTGGGCCACCTTTCCACAAGAGTCACACTTCACAAATAATTGGTTTTTGCATCCTCTAGCATCACATATGAGGCAGGCTGGGCTGGTCAATGTGGGACCTGGATTTAATTCCACGTCGCCGCTGAGGGCTAGTGCCAACAGGGTGGCAACACTGAGCTCGATGGTCGGCTCGCGGCCCCGCCTGGCCCTCCCGCCTCTGTCGCCGAGCGCTAGAAGAACCTTCTTGGCCGAAATGCCCGCACCGCATAGTGTAACCAAACCGGCCGATTGTTATCGACCTTAGTTATCTCGGCAGAGGTTCGAACTTTATTTATCGTACAACTCTCTCGTCACCTAAGAGCTTGATTGCAGCTCGATAAACTATCCTTGCGCCGACATTTTAATCGCGAATATTATAAAACTCCGGCGGTCCGAACACTGTACTGACGGCGGCTCGACCTGTGCCCATCTGCCCGGATCTACTGAACTCTATATTATATTGAATTGACGAACAACATAGATCGCATCGACTATCACGCTATACGTTTCCATCTTGACGGTTCGGCTAGGAGCACCACGAGTGGGGTGAGCATCAGCATCTACTCACTGGGAATGCGTCGCTTTTGACGAGATTTTTTCTTCGACTGCCCTGTCACACATCTTTGTAAGATAGTGTTTGTAAATACCATGTACATCAGTCTCTTAGATGTAGTCATTGATTGATTTATATAGTTCAACTCTCGTGAGTGCTGTGGATTGAATTATTTTATCGTAAATCTTATTGTCAGGTACTTGTATTTATTCACATAGTGGGAATGACGGTCAATCGTTCATGATGTTTCTTGAAAATTGATATGAACTAATGTATATATGAAGCCTGGTGAGGTAGTGCGATTTTCAAGGAGACAAGGTCTATGCTTGATACAGACTAAAGACCTAAGTCAGTGTTATAGTTAATATATTGATCGTCTGCCTAGTTGATCAATCGCGAATTTGCCGCATTTTGTGATCGTTCGCGTAGAGTTAGTAACATAGCAAAGCGACCGCCCGCCGATTAATATTTTATATTAGTTGATGTAATTTTCAATAAGTATACTTGCTCTCTCTTCGCTTCCAGAGTAGAATACGGACCTTTTGCAGTTAAGGTGCAAATAGGTCTATTTCGCTTCAGGCAAGAAGTCTATTTATTTCGTACATTATTATGAATATTGCAAGTTGTTCATAAAGCATACATAGATCCTTCACAGCCTATGGCTTTTCGCATTAGGATTTCACATACTTTCTTCTTCTCATCCAATGAATAAATCACTGAATTTATATTATTGGTCTAACATTGATTTGAGATTTGTAATTTGTTAAAACTTATTTGATTTTGTATTAATTATTTTAAAACAAATTTATAGAAGTGTGTTTGTACTTAGTATATCTTGATAGATGTTCGAAATTTTCAGACGCCTGCGGTGAAGCAATTTGTCTAAAACACATGTCCTACCATTCTTCACTTTAACAATCTCTAAACAAGCGGCCTATGAATGAGTGTAATAACGATTTTGTTGTTCGGTTCAGTTTTAACAGTGCAAACATCGTCAGAATGTAGTCCTTCCGACACGGGACTCAAATAGCAATAATCGTCCCCAACTCCTAGTATTGGTGGGGGGGGGATGGTCGTACAAGTTTTAGAGATATTATCTACAACTAGAAACTAGGCATTATAGTCAGAAACTTGCGTTCTTTCTTGGTCCGTGATTTTTTCTGACCTTTAAGTCTTCAAGCCGAGCTTCTAAATATAATTCAATGAAGAAGACATATCATTTTTTGCATTGAAACGTACTTTGGTCTTTTCTCTCTTTCTTTGAACACCTTGACGTCAATAGACGTAGATTGGTCAAAATAACGCGCACATGCTGCATCAAGTGATCAAACGCTCGCGTGATACGCACGTGTTATCTGACGGCTGTAGGATGATAGCCAATCCACATGCCTGCGCTCCTCTTCCCGTTCCCCGTTCCCCCAGACACACAGTCCAGAAAAAAAACATTCACCGAACCGATAATCACCGATAATGATTATTATAATCGTTGGCCGCACTAAATGCTATATCTAGCAGAAACAGACCCTTCATTGATTTTTCGGATATCCAAACATTGATTTCGTCTCCGTTGAGCGTAGGCAAAATTAATACGTGGAGACAATTCGATCCGAAGGCTGCTAGGGACTGTTTTAAAAAACCGAAAAAGGCATCTTGATTTCTTTTATTGTGATAATTGTGTATTCGCCAACATTGAAAATCCAATCTGGTGAAACGTATCTATCGTTAGCACTAACTCTACCTAGGTAAATAATCATCTATTTTAAAATTATTTACTTGTACCTTCATCACAACACTAAATAATGATAAATAATTAAAAATATATGATAAATGGGTCGCTTAGTACAATTCCTTGCTTTCCTATGCACAAGGTCCAGGGTTCAAATTCTTGGTTTGTGCAGATACTTTGTTGCGAGTGAAGTGCGCTAACACACATTGCAAGTCGTAAGTCGTAAAGGTCTACATATCACTAATCTTCTTTCGACAATCATGCTCAGCAAGACAGTCAGTGTTCATAAACTAAATGGGGGACTTTATTTTTACCATTGTCTCGCCGATCAAATTGATTAATCCGCCAAAGATTCGTTTTTTTTCAAAGGCAAATAAACAACATGGCATCACCCTAATAGCACTAAAACAACAATGCATATAACATTTAAAATAGTATAGACTACTTACAACAAACAGAACAATCACAATAAACATATTTTTATTTTGATAATTATTGGTGGGGGCAAGAAATAATATATAAATGGTGTCCTATATTCATAGTTCCAATCCAATGCTCCAAGGTCCTTGTCTCAAATCCCGGTTCTGGCATAGATTTTACGTCGGAAATTCCTTGGCCAGTTACATTGGCTTCCTACGCGTAAGCAAGATACTGGCAGTTTAACCTCAGCCCTCAAATTCCACAAAACACTCGCCTCGAACACGGAAAGCGTCTCACGACTTTTTCGCATCGCCTACGCTGCCTTCTGTGATGACTATACAGTCGAAAGAAAAAACGCAAAACAATGCTGGGAAATTGCTTTTTTTTCCTAAACGGTTTGCCGATAGAAACAATAATTGTTTGTTGTTGTGTGTTGATGTGTGTTGTGTGGTGTTGACCCGTCACAGAATTATTCTGTTGACTGGGTTGAAGAGCAAATTCATCAATTCAGGGCGATAGAGTAAAGTTTTTTGAAATAAAGTCTGGGGGTATTTTTTAAAGTTCCATGAAGACAGCGCGTGAACAGTATTTTTGTAAAATGTTGCCATTTAAAAAAATTCATGCTAGATAAATGTTACATTTTCTTGAAATCCGTCACCAGAGGGCTCTTATGAAAACCTTCACAATTGTTATTGCTGAAGATTTCATGCCGATCGGTTGATTAACGCCTGGGAGAAAAAAAGACAGATTTTGCTTCGAAGTCACGTTATATTCAAATACGTGCCTATTTCCACATTCCTATATTCTCTTAAATCATTTGGTAAAACCTGTATGAAGTGGTTCGTTGTAGTACACCTTTATTTATTTTAAAAACAAAGCTCTGCCCTTACAATTAGGTTTGCCTTAAAGACACATGAATAACAAAAATTACTTAATTTACATTTTTAACAGTTACGTTTTAACAATAAGTAAATTAGTTACAGATTATGAAAAAATGGAATTGAGTGAAAAATGAAGTGAGAAGTATGATTTGTGATAAAAAATACCAAATACTAGATTTATACTGTTACTAGTCTTGCTTTGGGGCCCATTAGATGGAGTTCTTAAAAATCAAAATCGTCCCTTTTACGCAAGAAGCCCAGTCCATAAATAAAATCGCATTTAGTGCTAGAACGAAAAAAAGAGAAAAAATTTAAGCAAATTTAAACAAAAAATCCGGTATCGTTCCTCTTGCTCCTATTAAAAGCCCGATCACCTCAATTTTCCTTTATATCATATTTGGTGAGAAAATCGGGACGGTAGCCCGTAGTGTTCTTTCTTTTCTCGATCCACCTTCTCCCGTCGTTTCCAGTATCACCTTCAAATCTTATGGTAGGGTCAATTGATATAGCCGTGGCTAGTTATTCGGTTGAATGGCAAATTTATATTGTAATGTAATATGTATATTGGACTATATATTCATATTCTTATGGGTTTTGAAGTACTGGTAATGCAGAATCTTCATAGGTGTTGTAATAACTATCACCAACATTTGTTAGTGTAAAGATACTTGGAATTTGATGTCATTGAAAAACAATCGACAGAGGTAAACAATTTGTGTTATTGTATCAAAGTTTGTTTAAAAAGTCCTAAAGCCGACGTTTTAATATATAAAACGTCTGACAGTTTAAATAAATGGATTAAGTGGAGGAGACCCTTGCTCTAGCACCAAGAGGTCGGCAGAGGGGGTCAGAAGACTTTAATTGGTTTTCGGATAAGAGAGTTGAGTGGGGTTCGATAGTCAATGCTGATGATGGGTCCTTGAGCCTAAGTGTTAGGGGAGAGATACACAAAATCAGGGGAAGAGGCTTGATATGACCTGACTTGTAATGATAGCTCCCACGCACGCGACTTATTCATATACTTCCAAACCTTCGAGTTTCAGCTGGTTTTGCTACGGCAGATCGGATGCTATGGTGCGATGGTTCCTTAGAAGTTCTCCATGTTTACAAGAGCCAAGAACGGAGGTAAATTTTCGTTCTCACTGATGCAATGCCTGCATTGTTAACCGTCTTGAACTCCTTCTTCCGGCAGAGGACCATTACAGGTGTCAACGTCAAATGTAATTCAAGGCAGCATCTCTCCATTCTGATTGACGACCAACCAGTTTTGTGCCTAATCCATTTATTGGCTGAGTGTACTCCTTGTTACAAGATACACCGACCGCCCGTTTTTGGATCAGTAACACCACTTACCATATTCTTTGGATTCGGCATTATATCTTCTGGATTTCCCTTCTTGTTATCTTCTTAGGTTGAGGGTGTTGCAACTTTCTTCTAACTGCATCAGAATGTTATAACTAGCTTCTTCCAAACATAGCTGTCTTTTCCAAAGTGTATTACGTGTTTCTATAACATATGGATCGTAAGATTTCTCTAAAACCTGGCAAATTTTAATGTTTAATAAAAGCTTCCCACTTTGGCACGAAACATTCACTAGTCCCTTACAACTTCTGGCTGTGTAAGCATACTGTCGAGTATCCCTTGGTAGTTGAAGTATCTCTTTAATGTGCTTTCCTACGACTTTATCCAAATCATCCAGGAATTTCATTGGTAATTGTTTCCCCATGGCGCGTTCGCAAAGGATAAATTAGGTGTTGTCCCCATATATATTGATTGAGGATCTTAAGGCTTCTGATCAGCCATTAGTAAGTGAGAATTGATGATGGTCCTGTAATTTAGGTTTTGAGTTGGTTTATAAGAGCAGCAAAAATCTGTCACTACTGTGGTATTTATTGAAATTAAACTCCCAAATATTTTAATGGTTTCTGTTGGAGTGCTTTAATTGTCAGTGTGGCATTTATATGGGGAAGGTTCTTCTTGTAATTTTACCATTTTCAATGATATGACAGCACATTGTTCTGTGCATTTATTGTGAGGCCCTAATTCATGTCCAATCTACTGTTCGCCATTTGTGTAAGAGCTGTGGCAGCTTCCCTTATTCTTAGCTAGAGAAACAAGAATCATCAGCAAACCCCCTAAGATTTGTAAGATTGTCTATAACCATCAACAAAATTTACAAACCATACTTTCTGATACTCATTTTCTGTAGTTCATTTAGATGTGGTCAGTGATTAAGTTGTACAAAATTGGCGATAAAGGTGCACCTTGCATTACTCTTAATTATATTGATTGGTTAGTGTGTCCTGGTTGTGTGCTTGAACTGTGTGGTATTTTTCCAAATCTGTAGTTCAATATATTAGGTCCTTTTAGAAGTGTTGGTAGGGCTGAAGCACGAACTGTTGAAGCTATATGATTGTGTCCCAACGTTATCAAACGCTTTTATTGATATCAAGAATATTAAAGCTGGCGTTTTCCATTATCTCAATTTCGATTTTTCGAGAATGCTGGTTGACATAGATCCATTGATGTATGTGCCAGGTGTTCTTATGAATCCTTTTTAGTGACGGTTAAAAGTTTCTAATGTGTTTTAAATTTGTCCAATGCTCCGTTCTATAACTCTGCGAAGAATGGAAATTGAAATTGTCCTCCATTTGCAGGATCCTTAGAATCTCCAACCCTTGGTGGATAAGATAGTTTTCTAGCCTTCTTAAAGGATGAGGTCCCATTTCTTTAGATAACATTGTTGTTCCAATCATGAAAGTAGTCTTTAATTACGTGTTTTTGATTTTAACTATTCTCATTAAAACTTATCTTTGCCGGGTGCATGTCCGTTCTCATGTGTTTTAAAGGCATCTGCAATTGAGTTTTCTGTGATTGCATGGATAAACATATCATTAATATTTTGCTCTTCACATGAACTTAGGACTTCCTTTATCCATCTGCATGTGTCATAATATCAATTTCCCATATTCAGGCCATGCTACAGAGCAAATAAACAACAAAAACGGAACGCTGTCATCACGATTTTTTTTTCTTTTTACATTCTCTGGCTGTCATCCCTCTTGTTGAGATTTTGTGACGCCTCTCAATCTCACAGCCTCCCTAATGAATCCGTGGGTACACATGTTTTCATCGGCTACAAGTGCATTTGCGCGTGTTTTCGAAGTCGATTTCGTGGCCTGTAATCCTTATGGTGTTTATCTAATGCTGAATTCTTATCTTGTTTTGTCAACTGCTTAATGTGTTTCTTGGAGTCGAACCGAAATCTTCTGCCCGTTTGACCTAACGTAAGGATAGATTTACCCAAGGCTTGAAACCAATCATATCAACTAGACTAGTTTAAACAAATTGAAGACATGGGAGGATGATGAGCCATCAACCTACTCGAAATGAAACTCGCCCAGAAGGCCTACTCCTGGAGGGTCCTGTGACAGAAGTAGCCTGCGCCCATCTTAGGACCGATGCAGGAACATGCTCCCCACCAAATATTAATGAATCTCATGCGGTTCTCCAGGGTGTTTCGTAATGACGAGATAGTGGAACCATACAGATCATTGCGGCTGATGCTCCACCACCATCTGAGAATGAAACTCGCCCATTAGACCAACTCCGGGAAGGTCCCGTGACAAAGTAGGAGATAACATACACCGCAAACATCTGGAGGCTCTCTCTCAACTCTCGGGCTAGTCATCTAGATCTGTTTTCCTAGATGGCTGTGTTTTAATTGTCATCTTGTACTTTGTTAATTAATCCATTTTGTTTTTGTTTTATACCATGATGAAGCTAGGTAAAACCCTATAGTCCTTTGCATAATGGGAATGTGGTATAAAATTTGGGGCAAAGGTTGACCTAATCACTAGAAAGGTCTTGAAGAGACGATTCCGAATATCCATGATAGACCAGCAGCAGCGGTAGCTTTCTACCCAAAATTCAGGTCAAAGGTCAAATTTTTACTATTTTGAAAAATTAATTTCTCTTTTGTTGCGATTTTTTCTTTTTTCTTTTAATAAATTTAAGAATCGATAAAATTGTAAATAATCATGAAATATAGTCAAATTTAATATTTGACCTTTTATGACCCAAAAATTTGGGCACAATTGCCAATTTTGTACAATATTGCATTCTCTTCTACATTTTGGTGACGTTCATGTTAACATCCATTTTTATCACTTGCAATAGCATCTCACACATTATTTGGGTGTAATATCTGATTTGAAGCATAGCCAAGGTCATTGGGTCAGCCCGTGGAAGGTCAAATTTTCTTAAAAAATGTCGAAAATATCGAGTGGGTACTCTAAAGAAAGGAATTTTCAGTAAGATTGCTACACAATGTGATATTGTTCAAAATAGTAATATATCAACGTAAAACCTTCAACTAGATAGTTTGAAACTTGACATTTGAACTTTTATGACGAAAAACTTTGTCACAAAATTTTTAAATTTAAAAAAAAAAAAAAAACATTTTTTTCATACTTTTTTTGTTTTACTACTTCCATTCATTTTTATGAAATACATAAGTATCTCACACATGTCTTTTGGTGTGTGCTCTGATTATAAATAGCATTGCCAAGATTATTTGGTCAGTCGTAAAGTGTCAAATATGCTTGAAAAAGGTCGAAAATACGAGTGGGTCACGAGTCATGATTCGATGTTATCACAACGGAGACTCTTGTCCTTTTCGGTTATTTCATAGCATTTATATTACACCGGTGTAGATATTATTTGATGGATTTGCTGATCAAACCGAATGAAATTTCATAATGTAATGACAGCGAACAGATAGACAAAATTGCATGTTCACTAACATTTTATGCATTGGCATTGAAACACTACATGATAGCGCTGCGTGCATGATTAGATTGAAAATGCGATGCGTCATCAATAAATATTTGTGCGTACATCAATGCCCGGGGGTCCCAAACAAAGATCAGGTCGAGATCATTGTTACTGCATGTAACCAACTTGAGGTCCTCGTCAGTCTACTGGATTTAGTTGTGAACCCAATGTATACTTTAAAGTTAATAATTTGAATTCCTTTCAGAGTCCGTGGAGACCCCGCCACCACTATCCGAATCATCGAAACTTTCTTCACCGCTTTTCTCATTTGACTGAAAATTTGTGCAATCTATTAATTTACAAGCGTTTGTGCAAGTAAGTTTGTTTGTGAGGCACTCACAGTTCGGCAGCACGCAGACTCTTGGGCAATTGCATGCCAACAGTTCCATCACTGCTAATGGTGCTGGACGTCCTACCATCCACTCCACTGTAAGATCACCATTTCTCATTCCTCCTCCATCAGGGGGACGTTGGATCGGGAAAGATGGACGTGGTTCGGGAACAGATGGACGTGGTTCGAAACATCTGTACCAAACTGCAGCTTGATAATTTGCCCTCGAAACGGTGCAAACAAACAATCTTGACAAGGTGGTAAACGCTCAGAGTCAACTTCACCACACTTACTTCTGAACAGTTCGTAGCGGAGCTGATTCACGCTAGTTATCTAGTCGTAACGCGTAAAGTTTGTAGACAAATGCTTCGATTTTTTTAAAGGAGTTCACGTCTAAGTGTCCAATCATGGACCAGTTGACTTAAATCTTCACTAAAGTCAATGTTCTTGCCAAGCGTTTTAGCTGTCAAAGCATGGAGTCCCGGCAGAGCTCGCAATCTTGGAAACATCAGTATAATGTGTTCTGTTTCTTTGCCCTGTCTCTTGGAGATCATGGCGAAACGAAGCACAGAGACATAAAACTAGCACGTCCGTGTCAGAAGATTTAATGCTTGCTGACTTGTAGCCTTTGTAGTGATGAAATGCTTAGCATGTAGCAGCATTCGAGTGTCAGCTTCTTCTTGGAGGAATTCAGTTCAGGATAGGCTGCCAGCTGAGGGAGGCTATCTTCACGCAAGACTTTCACAAGTAACGTAGAAGACTTGCACCAAGTTTCGTCTCCTTCTCCTCGGATTTCTAATCTTCAAAAACAAATTGATTAGCTTAGTTTTATTATGAGAGCTTTGGAGAAATCCTCTCCAGTCACGAATGCAGTGCCCAGCGGTGACATCTTGAACTTCAAGAATTTGGGTGTACTCCTCCGAAGTCGTTTTCCCAAATTTTTTTTATTGAAACTTTCTATAAATCAAAGACAATGTCGATGCGGGCGCAACCCTCTGCTTCTCGAAACGCTGATGCCAGCAGAGTTAGTTAGTATGTTTTGTGAATCATGTGATTTCTTCTTCTCTGTCGCTGTCATTACAAAATATCGAATTGCATTTTGGTTTGATCAGCAATCCATCACAAATAATTCTACACCGGTGTTAATATACTATAAAATCACCGAAAAGGACAAAGAGATCTCCGACCCACTCGATATTTTCGACCTTTTTCTAGCATATTTGACATTTTTTACGACTGACCAAATATCTTGGCAATACTTTTTATAATCAGAGCACACACCAAAAGACATGTCTGAGATACTTTAAATATTTGATAAAAATGAATGTGAAGTAGTAAATCAAAACGTATGACAAAATGTTTTTTTTTTTTTTAAAATTTAAAAATTTGTGACAAAGTTTGCGTCATAAAAGTTCAAATGTCAAGTTTTTAAACTATCTAGTTTGAAGGTTTACGTTGATATATTACTATTTGAACAATATCACATTTGTCGTAGCAATCTAACTGAAATTCCTTTCTTTAGAGTACCACTCGATATTTTTGACATTTTTAAGCATATTTGACCTTTCCACGACTGACCCCAAAGACCTTGGCTGTGCTTCAAATCAGATATTACACCCAAATACATGTGTGTGATCTATTGCAAGTGATAAAAATGGATGTTTAAAATGAAACGTCACCAAAATGTAGAAGAGAATGCAATATTGTACAAAATTGGCAATTGTGACCCAATTTTGGGTCATAAAAGGTCAAAAATTAAATTTGACTATATTTCATGATTATTTACAATTTTATCGATTCTTAAATTTATTAAAAGAAAAAAGAAAAAAATCGCAACAATGAGAAATTAATTTATCAAAATAGTAATAATTGACCTTTGACCTTGAATTTTGGGTAGAAAGCTACCCCTGCTGCTGGTCTATCCCTGGATATTCGGAATCGTCTCTTCAAGACCTTTCTAGTGATATAGGTCAACCTTTTTCCCCAAATTTTATACCCACATTCCCATTATGCAAAGGACTACTAGTGAAACGTCGGCAAAAAAAATATTATTTTATTATAAATCATCACACGCAGTTTTACCTCAAAACATATATTTTCATTTATATATATATATAATTTTATTATATAAAAATTCTACCCCGGGCCCAGACGGTCGATTTATAAACGTTGGCCAACCGTTTGTTTGTAATAAATATACTAAAAATACGTACCCACTCAGTCACATATCTGATTTTTATTGAGGAACTTTGAATTAATAGCTGACCAAGCCAACCCTGTAGGCGCCACAGTTAACAAGGATAATTCGGAAACAGCTTTAGAAGTTCCCCCTAAGTTCCTAAGTCACCGTTTTCACATTCCTAAGCCTAGAATGAAAAATGCGGGTTGGAAAGCCCATGCTGGACAGATCCAATTTTTTAAAATTTTGGGTTAGGCACGTTAACCGTTAGGTCATAATGCGCTGCCTTTGATATTGAAAGTTTACGAGATGAGATAATAGTGTGCTTAATGATTAAGTTATATATTGTTTTCTAAGTGTATATAAGAAAATAAAATGATGTTGATAGTAATAGAAAAACAATAGTTATTTATTGAAATCGAAAGAGAGAAATTAAAGAAAAGTGTATGATGTAAAAAAAAACGTATTTAGAGTCTTCCCTCTCAGGCACTCAACTGATTCTCAGTGGGGACAGTAAACAAAAGTGACCGAGCCAACCCCGCAGGCCCCGATGCAATCGACGAGTGAACGAAACCAACCAAAAACGATAAAATTTAATTAAAATTTGTATTCAAAAACATATAAAATTACTGACATTGATTTATTTTAAGTCTATATTTGCAGCGGATAATGTAATCCCCTAGTGCAAAATTTAATAGAGAAGGGAAAGGGGGGGAAACCCGGTACGGCACTAACCCCACTCCTTTCGAAAAACACCAAAGGGGGCCAACGGCTTTACGTCCCATTCGAAAGGACGGTGTTACCTTGACAGTCATACAGCATCCTCCACTAACCCGGACTGCCGAGGAACCAGGCAATGAATACTTAGACGACATATGCGAATTAGGCCTGTCCATGTCACCGATAAGCAACAAATCGTTGTATTTGGGAAGAAACTGGCAGCACCCGTGTGCAAAATTCTTGGAAAGGGGACATACGACGACGTGAGAAACTAGGGCGCTTCAACCGATAAGGCTCAAACTCACAGAATATGTGAAGGAGTACCATGCACGTTGCTTAAATTAAAGAGAGCGAATGTTTTCAATGCAACGTTACACCTTTAAACGACTGGCCTTATACTTATCTGCTTCAAAATGAATAACTAAGGTTTGCATGTTCAAAGAATTTGTGAAGAAACACCATGCGCATTGCAAAAATTAAAGAGGGCTAGAGTTATCAATGACACGTTACACCTTTGAACGACTGGCCTTATACTTACCTGCTTCATGATGAATGGTTAAGGTGTGCATCTTCAAAGAGGTTTTGAAGGAACTCTGTACTTTGAGTACTTGCATTTACAATCACACGCGCAACTTCTATGGCAACTGAATGTTTGTGAAATACATTCCAACCAGTGAGGTCGAAACAATATCAGACGAAGGACGTCATTGTCTTACTGGGTCAGATTACCATTCATAGAGCGTCATAGTTTCAGTCGAAGCTCCAGATATAAAGGGAGAGAAAGTGGCTTCGATGCCTTGGATGTCTGCAAGAAGAGGATGTAGGATTGGTTTATTTGGATTACGGGCGCTTCAACCGTTAGGTCATAATGCACCATTCTAGCCTAGGGAAGAAGGGGAGAAGGGGCCCATGTTGGTCAGTACCAGCCACGGGTATAAGGGGAGGAAGGGGGTGGTGGAAGGGGTATGTTCCCGGTTACTCGACACATGGCTCACTCACTCGTCTATCAACGACTTTGGAGTTTCCCTAGTTACAAGAACTAGGAAACGCTCAGTTGGACGCGTTCATAAGCGAGCAATTAAATAAATAGGAAATTAAATAGGTAATACTGAGGTGGACAGAGTTCTTGTTCTATAGCACCACATTTAATGATAATATGATTCTCGATCAGTTTGTCCTTGTAGTACACAAGAAAAATACGATACGTTTTATGTAGCGATGTCAAGTTTTCATGGTAAACCGTTAAACAAATATTTTATTTTGTAAAAAACATGTTTTTCGTTAAACACCTATTGAGAATTAGCTGAGCAATGTATTGTTATGTTTTATGTCGATATATTGAATTTGAGTGTTCCTAAAACTAATTTCATTATTTACTGCAAGGAACAACAAACATGTTTAGATTTTTGTTGAAAAGAAAAGAATATTTGGTACATAATGCAAATTTAAAAAAAAAAATGCTTAAAGTTCTAAAAATAAATGCTTAATAAAAGTATCTCTAGATGCAACATTTTTCACCGTAATATTGTGTCCGTGTGTATTTGCCACATAGTTTCTATCGTTTAATTATGTTGGCATCCTGCCATGCCAACATTATTTATCTCCCTAGTTGCGTTACTCAATAGTTATTGCCAGTGAGTGAGTTAGTGAGTGAGTGCACAAAAACAACAAGTTAAGTTAAATAATGTTTCAACTATCAGGGAACAATAGTGACTAGATCTCTATTCTAGATATACCATTCAACAGTAATCTCGGTTTACGACAATTCTGCATATCTCTAATATACAAATAATCAATTGAATATTAGCTCAAAAGTCCTATTTGTTTTTTTCAGTAATAATCATCTTACAGATTATGACATAATTTAACTGTCAAACTACTACCTCATATCTAGTACTCGACAATATGTTACTGTAAAGTCTTTGTCAGAGCGAGAAGTATGCTGTTTTTTATTTTGGTTGGCCCTACATAAAGGTGCTTCTGCCCAGACCAATTTTAAACTGGAGTCATGAGTATACAAAATATTTTGTGTAATGCCAGATAATAATCAGGGATACAAGCGATGAATATGATGCATGCATGTATGTATGTATGTATGTATGTATGTATGTATGTATGTATGTATGTATGTATGTATGTATGTATGTATGTATGTATGTATGTATGTATGTATGTATGTATGTATGTATGTATGTATGTATGTATGTATGTATGTATGTATGTATGTATGTAGTATGTATGTATGAAAATGGTATGTATGTATGTAGTATGTTGTATGTATGTTGTTTTGTATGTTGATGTATGTATTATGTATGTAGTATGATGTAGGGTATGTATGCATTTTGTATGTATGTTTAATGGAGTAGGTAGTATGTATGTATTTTATAGCATGTATGTAGGGAATGCATGTATGTATGAAATGTGTAGTATGTTTTCCCTGATGCATGTAGGCATGTATGCAGGTATGCAGGTATGCATGTATGTGGGTTATGCATTATGATGTAGTATGTATGCATGTAGGCAGGTATCAGGTATCTGTATGCAGGTATGCATGTATGCATTAAGAAATGTAGCATGAAATGCATGTATGCATGTATGCATGTAGGGCCTGTATCCCTTTGTTGCATGTAGGGCATGTATGCATGTATGCATGTATGCATGACGCATTATGCATGTAGCATGTATGCAGGACGCATGTAAAGTACGAAATGTACGAATGTACCCCTGTATGCATGTAAGCATGACGCATTTTCTCATGTATGCATGTAGCATGTATGCATGATGCAGTTTTCATGTATCCCATTTATCCATTTTGCTGTATGCATGATGATGTATGCATGTATGCATGTATCCCTTTGTTGCTTTATGCTGTATGCATGTAGCATGCAGCAGGCATCCCGGGAAGCGTCGGGAATTTTAAAAACCCTTGTTGCACTGTTCGTCTGCACTTTTCAGACGCCCCGGCGCCCATTTTTTGCACGTCCAGGCAAAACCCCCGGTTGAATAGGGGCAATAGTGGGTTGTCCCGGGAAATGCAGACGGGCGAACGAACCTTTAAATTGGTTTTGTAAGCAGTACCCAACCAAATAAAAAACTTTGAAAAAAAAAAAAAAGGGCACCCAAAGTCTCCTTAAAAATTTTCGGCTGTAAAATCCCTGTGAGATATAAAGTTAAAGCCAAGTTTTTTTATTCTTTCCCCCTTGTTTCCTTTAAAAATTAGAAAAGATTTTTTGGGGCCTTTTTACGAGGGGCCAACCCCAACGTTTTTTTGGAGGAAAAAAAAAAAATAAAAATAAACTCGAAATCTAAAAAAAAACCCTACCCATAAACCCAAAATTCAATGGCCAACCCATTTTTTTTTGATTTTGATTAAAAAAATTTTATTTTTTTATCACAAAATCTTTGGGCCCCTTTGGCGCTCGTAAAAGGAGGTAAAAAATGTTTATTAAATTTTTAAAGCGAAATAGGGAGAAAGAATAAAAAGCTTGGCTCAAATTTTTAAACTCCCAGCATTTACAGCCAAAAAACTTTTGAAGGGGGAGCTTTGGGTGAAAATTTTTTTTTTTTTAAATTTTTTTATTTGGGTTTGGGTAAATTTCATCTTTTTGTTTTTCGTTTGATACAAGGTGTGAATATGGACTTTGAATTTTTAAATTTGTTTAGTTTTTAAAATTTTTTTTTTTTTTTACATTTTTTGGGCCCCGGTCCCCCAAAGATACCCCTTGTGTTTTTAAAAAACTAGATATTTTTAATGGTTAAGAGGGATGTTTTTAATTTTGGGTTTTTAAAAAATTAAATTTTGCCTTTAAATAATTAAAAGCGTTTTTTTTGATTTTTTAAATTTTTCCCCCTTCCCAAATTTCCCGGTTTTTGTTTTTTTTATGAGGTACATCTGAGTGGGCCCCAAATTTCAAAGTTCCCAAGATGAACCGTTTTCTCAGTATAGCGTATTATTCATAAGAGTACGGAATTACCTACTTTTGAAAATTTTGATTATCTCCGGTCCCGTTACCCAATTTTGCTTTCCATATTCCAAAGTGATATAGAATAAGAGATATCAAAATGTATTCCACGTTGGAAACATCTCAGTTGTAGCGTTTTCTTTGAATGATTCATTTTTTAAAAGTTCAGATATGTTTTTTGTTATTTTTGGGCCCAGGGCCCATCCCCAAATTTAGCTAATTGTTTTTTTGGACGAAAGATCTTTATAATGGTTAATAGCATGTTTTATTTCAATTTTTAAAAATTACCCACGCCTTGGTAATTACGCGTTTTTGATTATCATCCAAATTTTGATTTTCTCCGGTCCCTGTTACCCGATTTTGGTTTTGAAAGCAAAAGTCACTGCGTCTAAAGTACATCTAAGTGTAGTCGAAGTTTCATAGTTCTCAGATTTACCGTCTTCTCTGTAGGCTAAATTAATCTCCGCGGAGAACTCCTAGCCAGCCACCCAGCCACCTACCCACCAGCCAGCCGAAAGGAATTTGACGATGTTGAGAGCCTTTTTTAACACAGAACGAGTTGTCGGATCGGGTTGATTTTTTTTCCGGTATGTCATGGACCACATACCAGGTCATATACCGAGTTTCAAGATTGTAACTCTTTCGGGGCGGCGTGTGCAGATAGCTGAAAACCCCCCAACTGTGGTAGCTGTATACAGGGCTGGAGTTCGTGTCGCCTAAGCAGTCGCAAGCGCTTGTCTGCCGGGCGACGACCGTCGCCCTAGATAAGAATGTCATCCTCCAGCGTCGTTGTGGCTAGGGGTATGTGGGCAGTAAAATTATAAAAAACGTCGTAAGCTAACAGTATCGGAATCGGCAGTAACACGCACTAGATTCGTGTTGACATGATAATTGATAAGTAGATAAGTTATGAATGATAAGTGCTACATAGTTTTTTGTGACATTTTTTTATCTCCCTTTATCTTCGTTTCACGCCTATTCACGTTACGGTAAGACCAACCTCGCATTGATATAAGTAAGATTGTAGAGTGTGTAGAGTGTGTGTTTTCCGTGATTCTCCCTGCCGTAGAGACATTAAGTTTTGAGTTTCAGTAGGTACTCAATTAATTGGCAGAAACACACGACTTTTGGTAAGTAAAAACTCCATAACATTGTGGTCCTACTTACTACATACTGTCGGTTCAGTGGCGTATCCAAGGGGGGGAAAGGGGAACATCCCCCCACTGTTTTTGCCAATTACTTTAATACTTTAACGTTACAATGGAGAATTGAATAACTGTTTAATCGCAATAATAAGGCTAATTTCCATCTGACCAGAAGAGGATTTAAGTAGTTAGCTAAAAGTTAAAGTTGGTTATTGTGATGCTTTAAAACGGACAGATTTTCACCAAAATGACCATGAAAGAGAAGGCTTTTAAAGTAAAAACATAATTTTAGTAGATAAAATGTTGGTCATGTGATGCTTTAAAACGCGCAGATTCTCACCAAAATGACCTTGAAGTGAAGGAGAAAATGTTTCCGAGGGGCGGCTTGCCCCAGACCCCCCACTTACCCTTCGGTACATCTATGAATTAATTGGTTACCCCCCCCCCTTTATGAATTCCTGGATACGCCACTGTCGTCGATTGCGTCGGGGCCTACAGGGTTGGCTTGGACGCTTTGGTTTTATGTCCCCCACTGAAAATTAGTTATATGACTGAGTGGGTGACTCAAAATACGAATTTATTTATTTATTTTATTTTATTATTACCATCACATATTGTGCCATTTTCGATATTTTACGTATTTTAGGCAATCTAAAGTTGTAAATTAGAACATTTTGCCGGGGGCGCTAACGACCAAAGCTTTCAGACATACCCTGGTTTTTAAAACACCGAACTCGCTCTCCCCCACCCCCCTAGCTAGTAGATAGTTTTCGTTCTATAATTACGTGAAAATCTTGAATATTAATTCCACGAATAAAATATACCAAAATCGTGACAATTATTATACATGTTTTTTTCATTACTGATATAATACAGTACACAAAGCAATGCAGCATAAACGTTTTAGAAAATCACTGACGGACAGCCTTCGAAATGTTTGTGATATATTTCAACACCCCTCGGAATTTAGAAAATCCGGTGTCCCTGCTACCCTTGATGTACTTCTGCCTCTGTAAAATGTTTTTAAAAAAATTCAAATTTCCGTTTTCATTGAGCGCCGGGAGGGGGTTGGGGCAAGGGCGGACACTTGCCTCCCCCTGGATTTAGGGGGAAATTATAAATTTTGCACCAGGATAAAAGTTTCATTTTAATTTATTCATAACTTATTTTAACAACCCAAAACCTTTTTAACAACCCAAAATCTGATAAAAAGTGGTCAAAAAAACGCTTTGTGGGACTATTTTGGGGTGTTCTATTCGTTCACGGATCCTCCTTACACCAAGATAAATGTATTTGAATTCAAATTTTTCAAAACCTATTTTAACAACACAAATTCAATAATATTACATGAAAAAAACAACACTCATATTTGAATGTAGTAAAAAGTAAAAAATAGATTTTCGCCCAACAAATTTTTGCCTTACTCTGAAAATAAAAGCGTTGGGCTTGGGGGCGCTTACAGTATTGACATAGATTACAGAATTTTGTTGTTCATGGAGGGAAAGCACCCAACGCTTTTATTTTCCGAGTAAGGCAAAAATTTGTTGGGCGACTATAATTTTTTTAATTTTAAGTATACTTAAATATGACCGTTGTTATAAAAAAAATCACGCAATATTATTTAATACTTTTTAGTCTTAACAAATGTTGTAATCGAATATGTGCTCACTGGACGTGTCCGAATTTATGCATCTAGTTGGCCCATCCTCACTAGCTGTGACTAATTTTCCCATATGAACCTTTGTTTGATTAATTTATTATGATGAATTAATTGATAAACTAGTGAATCTGATAAATTGATTCAAGTATTGTCATCAAGAATATACGTCTTTGTGAAAAATTTCAGCTTGATCGGACATTGGGAAGTGGGTGAAATATCGATTATAAGATTCCGTCCAGACAGACAAACACATGAAACTAATATAAGCGTTGTAATAATTATAAATAGTATTGAAAATACAAAATATTATGGGGAGGGGACGTTGGGTTCAATTGTTTCAAATTGGTTTCTTTTTCAAAAGATAAATAAATAAACTACATCAAGTCAGTGTTAGTCATTACTAGTCATGGATTTGTTCATAAATCACAACAGTTTGATATAAAACAAACTAGACAGACAACCAACATTATTATTCCGATCTTTACACAAGGAATAGAGTTAAATAAATAAATTATAAATTTTATTTAGAGTCTACCCACTCAGTTATAGAACTGATTTTCAGTGGGGGACTTTAAATCAAAGCGACCAAGCCAACCCTGCAGGCCCCGACGCAATCGACGAGTGAGCGATAACCAACCAAAGATCGATATTTTTAATAGGAAATATAGCAATCAGTGGTATGGACAGTGCGAACACCCGCGAATCAACGCCAGAATCAACAAGGCCGATTCAGAACAACTCTGAAATTTATTATGTGCTTCGTTGCTAGGACGGCTCCAAAGTCACCGTTTACAAACTCCTAAGACAAGAACTGATGGACTGAAGTCCAAATCAGAAGTTAAAAACTTCTGACTTTAGCGGGAATCGAACCCTGGACCTTCTGCATTGGAAGCAGATACGCTAACCACAAGACCAACGAGCCACACAGAAGAAGGTACCCTTGTGTCCCTGTGTCCATTGTCAGTTACTTTTATTGTAGTTGACCAGTCTCACGACGGGACAAGTTAGCCAGCGTCGTTATAATATATTTATTATCCATAATATAGCTGAAAATAACAAGACTGGGTTTCATCTAGTGGCTTTTCCAATTGTTGAATACGTGTTATTTTCCCATACAAACATAAAATCATAAGGCAAGAAAGAGGCACACGTTATCGCCATCGGCATCTACTTGTTGCGAAGATCTCCACTGGAAATACCGACATTGAATTGGCTCGAGCGCTACGCTCTTCTCGGGTTCGAATCCCGTCGTAACCGCAAATCCCGGATGAAGTTTTTTTTCGAGTTTTTCCTCAATGGAAGTAATTGGTCCTCGACAGCCCTCGGATATCCCTTCACAAGTTGTCCTGTCCGCAACATACTTGGTGCACCTGAAGTGGGGCATTCGTTGCACCCTATGACAGGATTAATTCCCAGGGTGAAATATTACTAGGAAGCTTCGCAAACGCTTTTTTTAGTCGCGTTGATGGATGAGCTTTTTAATAATAAAATGTTAATATTAATTTTTTGGATGAGCGAAGCGAAGACTTCAATTTCACTGACCCCCCCCCAAAAAATTTAGCTAAGGTGTTTTTTTGTTTTTTTTGTTTTTTTTTGTAATTTCGTCTGTTTGTTCGCTCTCTACCGGGAAAACGGCATATGCGATCTTGATGAAAATTTGACAGGACCTTCGAAATCTTTGAACTTAGACTTGCCACGTATTTGGGTACAATCGATGAAATATTTCTCATGAATATCGTACTTTTTCGATTTTTTTCGATTTTTTGTGCGATATTTTCGTGTTATTTGGGCCGATTCTGACCAAATGGGTGGGGCTTGTAGCCCCATATTATACATGGACATTAAGGTTATGGTGATGAAGTAAATTTTGAAAGAAAAAGTTATAAAAGTTAGCCAGAATCTATAAAAATAAAGCTTTTAATATAAGTTTTTTGATTTTTTGTGCAATATTTTCGTGCCATTTGGGCCAATTTTGACCAAACAGGTGGGGCTACAACGTTCATATTATACATGGACATTAAGATAATGGTGATGTAGTACCTTTTGAAAGAAAAATTTGAAAAAGTCAGCCAGAATCCATAGAAATAAAGCTTTTAATATAAGTTTTTTACGGTAAATAATACCAATTGACAAGAAACAATAGAAACTTGACAACAATCACCTACAATGCGTAGGCAGCAAAACAAAGCACTTGCAAAAGTAAAGATATCCCACGCAAACTAAAAACAATAAAAAGCTCATCCATCAACGCGGTGGGACTTAAGCGTTTTCCTAGTTTAAATATTAAAAACATATTAACACGGCCCATACAAAGCAATCATTAGGTCTATTGGATCTTTGATTGTTTGTAACAAGGCTGAGAGTAAGGTATAAAATCTCCTGTGAAATTTTCATACAAGGCTGTGAGAAAGATCTAAAATCTATATTTTCGTGCTATTTGGGCGGATTCTGTCCAAACAGGTGGAGCTACAACGTTCATATTTCACATAGACATTAAGGTAAAGGTGATGTATTGACTAATGAAAGAAATAGTTGAAAAAGTTAGCCAGAATCTATAGAAATAAAGGTTTTAATATTTAACACCTAAAAAACTCAAATTAAAACCATTATTTCTTTAGATTTTGGCTAACTTTTTAACTTTTTCTTTCAAACGTCAATACATCACCATAACCTTCAGAATCGGCCCAAATGTCACGAAAATATCGCACTAAAAATCGAAAAAAATCGTAAAAGTACGATATTCATTAGAAATATTTCTTCGATTGTACCCAAAAACGTAGCAAGTCTAAGTTTAGAGATTTCAAAGGTCTATTCAAATTTTCATCAAGATCGCATATGCCGTTTGCCCGGTAGAGAGCGAACAAACAGACAGAAAAACAAACAAACTAACAAACAAAAAAAAACAAAAACATAAAACACCAGAGCTAAATTTTTTTGGGGGTCGGTGAAATTGAAGTCTTCGCTTCGCTCATCCAAAAATTAAATTCACACGGAATCTTTTTCTCCATTTGCTCATGCCGCATCTTCGGGCGTCGGGGATAAGTGCCGGGTTCAAAGCTTGGCACAACGATAGAGATAGCTCGTGCGTAGCGTGAGACCCGATGCGGGAGGTCACGGGCTCGAAACCCGCTACCAGCAATCCTGACTGAACGTAGTTAAGAGGTCTTCTTCAAAATCCAATGGACATTCTCTTGGCAATCTCTCTAATAACCTAGTAAGTAACCTAAAGAGAGTCATACCAGGTAAATCCATGGGGTAAACCTGATGTGAACCGTACTGTGGGAATCCTTGCGAAAAAAGTATTTTTAAGCTTAGAGCATTTGCGTTACATGACTGTGTACAATACATACATACAATGGAGTTTCAGATAATATGTTTGCAATTAATTTCGTCAAAAAATAATAGCCTGCTAAAAGGTTAGGAGCCTAATGAGGCAAACATTTTGGAATCTAGTTTGCTTTTCTGTTCCAAAACAGTGAACGTAAGTACCAAGTGAAACAACAAAATCCCAAAACACGACATTATTTTCAGACGTCTGATATTGCAAGGTATCAGATTATGTGCTAGGGAAATCTTTTGAATTATATTTTGCTCTTTCGTGTCACCAAGTTTGATCTATAGGCCCAATAAAATTTTCCTAAATATTATTTTATCAAAACAACAGACATAGCTTATCAATTATCATCATTTGACATTGCTAAAACTATTTTTTATTTATTTTTCGGTTGAGCGGTAAGCACAATATAGACGTTTATAGTGAAATTTATGACGTATATCCCGGACATATTCCTGCTCATAATTTTTGGGTTGAAGCGCTCATTTTTGTTCCATTTTGTAACACGTACTTAATGGAACAAAAATGTTTGTATTTTTGTAACATTTGTAACACGTACTCTTGTCTACAAACTAACATAGTTGGAATTTTTTTCGTTAATATCTCGCACGGTACACATATTTTCCTACGTCGGTACAAATACTAACTTTGTACCGGGAGAAGAAAAAAATCGTACCGTGCAAGATATTAACGATTTTTTTTTAGTATCGTCCGGGGTATACGTAATAAATTTCATAATAAACGTCTGTATTGGACGTACTGCTCAACCGAAAAATAAATAAAAAATAGTTATAGCAATGTCAAATGATGATAATTGATAAACTATGTCTGTTGTTTTGATAAAATAATATTTAGGAACATTTTGTAATAGGCCGATATATCAACCTTAAACATAGTAGCTATAATATAATACATTATTAGCCAGCAGTTAAGCCGAGCTCGTTTAACCGGTTCCCACTCGAACACGAGAAGTTAAGCAGAATCGGGCGTGGTCATGGGTAGAGTAGGTCACCGCTCTGCCCTGAAACTCACGTATACCGCTGGTTAGAGCAGATGGAGGGTTCGAAAGCTAGTGTAACAGCTTCGTTCTCCTCGACGTCTGCTCGGCAGTCCGGGTTAGTGGAGGAACCTATGACTGTCAAAGTAACACCGTCCTTTCGGATGAGACGTTAAACCGTTGGTCCCCTTGGTACTTTTTGAAAGAAGTAGGATACGTGCCGGTACCGGGTTTCCCCTCCTCCATTCTGTTCATACTTCATCCGCATCTATCACCACTCATCGTCTCGATTAGCAAAAGTGCATAAATATGAGACGTTAAGCAATATCCAATCAACCAATAATTCATTAATGTATTTTTTAACCTGTGTCAAACAATAAATAAACACGACACAAACACAATTAGTACTGAAAACATGATTAAAACGATAAAAACCTTGTGTGAACTGCTCTCAGAACCGATAGCACGCTTTTCTACACTACTGAAGTGCGAACAAATACTCGAGTACGGAAACAAGGTTCAAGGTCAGAGCCTACATAGAGCAAATTCCAGTAGAGTAGATCAGTTATTTCTTTTAATACTCGAACACACGACTAGGAATTCAGATTAGAGAGTATGATAATGCGCTGCTTGTCCCGCTCCATTAGGCAGGTAATCCGGTAATTCCAATGCGGTCAACATTTTATTGTGATAGTTTTGGATGAGCGTAGCGAGCGAAGCGAAAACTTCAATTTCACTGACCCCCCAAAAAATTTAGCTCCAATGTTTTTTTTTTTTTTTGTCTGTATTTTTGTCTGTTTGTTAGCAGGATTCCGGGCAAACGGCATAAGCGATCTTGATGAAAATTTGAGGGACCTTCGTTTTCTCAGCTCGCGCGTTTTCAAATTTCGTAATGCGAAGCGGAAATACGAACCCCTCAAAACCAAAAAACTTTAATCGAAATGTCGTTGTTTTCTTAAAGCGATCAATTTGTGAAAAGATGTACGGGATAATCAATGCCCGTCATATTGAGTTCATTTTCAAAATCATAATATTTTTCTACGCGATGTGGATTCTGTTCTTGCGGGTGAAGTGAAGCTAAAATTGCCCAAAGGAAGCATTTTTCATCTAAATTTTGGATATTTATGATCGCTTAAGAGAGTTCTAGTTTTGCAGGGAGCGGCATATAACTCGAGGCAGACAATGGTGAATAACTTCAACGTGCAACCTTCAAATCCATGTTATGGTTGGAATCAATCGACCAACCGCTTCCCACTCGTTAGAAACTTGAACTTATCACAGCAATTTTAGCGAAAGCTTCGTTAAACTGTTCAGAAAATTCAGATTCGTCCAAAAGAGTGAAACATTTAGTCCTAAAACATGGCGTTGTAAAGACTCCACCTGTTAAATCAACGGTTGGTCGAGAGAAACGTACGAATAAGGCAATATACCATTTTAAAACCTTAAATTTAGACAAATCTTTAAAAAGTTTAGTTTGAATTTTTCTTGGTGCTCAGATAAAAAGAGCAAAATGTCTAACCCCTGTTCTAATTTTGAAAATTTGTACGTTTGTACTGTGTTGATGATGGCTGGGTCAAAGTTGCATGGATCTTCTGTGCTAGAGCAAAGATTTTCATCCCCTTCCATTGCTACTGCCGAGTTTCGTTACTAACGCTTGCTCTGTGAGTTTGAATATGACTTGAGAATTTACATTTCAAATGAAATATTTTGTAGCAAACCTTACATTCACACAAGGTGGGTGGTCTACCTGCATATGCCGGCTGAGCGTGTCTACTCGGGTGTAGGTCGCCTCGCATGTCTCGCACTTGAACTCGTTTCGGGTATGGATACTGGACAGTCCACCAGTGCCGATACAAATTTCGTTTGGAAGAAAATACTTTTTCGCAGATGTCGCACTGAAGAGGATTGATGGTGATGTTCTCCATTTTTCTGTGAACATATATACAAAAGATAAGAAAAATGAAAACATATAAATGATATAATCCTGAAATTTGAAATACAACTTAGTAAGAAAATGTATAATATGTTTTGAAATGATATGAAAACAAAAACAATGCGCATGCACATACGTTCATGAAATGATTACAGAGTTGAACTGAAATATAAATTGTGACTGTAACTATTTGCTTCGAATGAGATAGGGAAGAGTGGTAACGATGATGATGTCGAAATATCTGTGAACAGAATAAATCACTTATTAATTATTAAATGAATACATTCTTGAAAGGAGGTCAAACAATGTTGGTGTGAGGGTAAATGATTGTTTGATTGGTTTGAATCGATATCTTTGTGTATAGGATGATTGAATTTTAGTAAACTTACATGGATGAGATGGGTCTGACATAAACTCCGCCGATGTCAAATGGGAGGATAGCTTTAGTTGAAATATCTGTGAACATAACAACGTTATTAATATTTAAATACAACAACTAATTAATGATTATCTGAAATAATGAAAATCAATGACAAAATAAATTGATTGAAACTAATTGATACAAAATATTTATCTAAAAAAAAAAAAATACCTGAAACGAAGAAAATTATAGTGCGTAAAATAAATAATATATAAGAACTTGTACTTCCTCAAATGAAGTATGACAAGGGTTTACTGCTGGAGATACGGTTGCTAGAGTGACTGTGATTGATATATCTGTAAAATAATTAAATTGAAAGAAATTGTGAAAATTTATTACCGGTATTTGTAACATATTTTAGCCTTACCAATTTTGTGTTGTATATTTTATTGTATCTGGCTATCTACAAGACGAAACTTTGTACTGATTCCTGTTTTTTTTTTTTTTTTAAGACTGCATGCCAAGAAATACAAGTCATCACAGATAGCAATGCACGCTTTAGCGCAATGTGTGGTGATAGTCGCTCTGGGTCTCTTATCTACTGGAGCGCGCTCCATGGAGGCAACTAAACAAGAGGATTTAGAGGCTTTCCCCCCCGGATTTCTCTTAGGCACTGCTACTGCCAGCTACCAGATCGAAGGGGCATGGAATATCAGTGGTAAGTATAGCAGTGGATCACATTTTCAATAAAAAATCCTTAAATTCCTCAAACAAGAATAAAAATAATTATCACAAAGTTGTAAGTAGCATTAAAGAAGAAATTAATTTGTCGCTTCTTTTTGTGATACTCCAGTACTCGTGATTGTCAGTAATACCTATGTATCAGATATGTTTTTATTTCTAAGGGGTCGGGGGGCTGGGGCCCCACCCACAAGCCCAACCATTCCTTTGGGTACGCCACAACTAATTTGATTATTTATTTGCAGGTAAAGGTGAAAATATTTGGGACCGTTTTACTCACTCGCAACCATTTGCAATCGCTGACGTGAGCAATGGGGACATTGCTACTGACTCATACAATAAGTACAAGGAGGATGTCGCCATGCTCAAGGAGTTGGGGGTATGTATGCAAATAATAATAATAATAATAATATATTAATTGGTCCTTAATTGATCATTACAATGATTTTGGACAAGTCGACAATGTACACAATGACAAAGCAATACAATACAGTACAATAAAAACAGTAAACTAATATTTAATACGTCATGTATTCATTGACGGAATAAAACGGATTGTTAGTTAAAAACTTCTTCAGTTCTGTCTTAAAGCGTATTGTTGTTCTTTAAGTATTTGGGCTACGTGTTATATAATTTTATGTTAAATAAAAGTAATAATGTTTTGTATATATATATATATTAAAGTAATCTGTTTTTCGGCTTCCAATGCCACGTATCATTGGGCCGACGTTTCGATGAGATTTCACTCATCATCTTCAGGGCGAATACAACTTTAAATATTAAAAACGAAAACTAAATCACTTTTGATGAATACAGAATAAAACTGGAGAGAAAAAACAACAAACGTCAACAAAAGAAATCACTGCACACATGACGAATTAATACCATTCAAAGAAAGTCATTGAAAGGCTTGTCGTTGCAAAGAAACAAGAAAGTCATTACGTCCGTATTTACGTTTTTCGTCATGGATCTTGTCACTCTGAAATATTATTATTACTAAGGCATTGAAACCGAAAAACCGATTACTTTAATACATATCGGCCACGAAAACCTTAAAAAACATATATATGTAATATAGTGATGAATTCTGATCACTAATCATCGATTATTGATTATTAATAAATAGTATTTAGGCATAACTTATCAACAGTGCCAGCTATAGTTAAGCATAGACAGACAGCTGGCATGGATTGGGTCTGTCCAATTCATGTTTAGCAATCATTGGATGGGTAAATAAATATTGGTTACAACCAATATTGATTTACCATACCAGTGATTTAAAAGCCTACTGGGCTGGATTCCCACACAATCATTGTTACGTCACAGGCCACACCACAAAGCACCTGGCGGGTCACTATCTCTTAGTACGTGACTTGTAACAGATAATCTGTAGCTGACTCGGCAGTACTGTCGACGTCACAACTATTCCAGCCTCTATGCAACAGATGGAGGAAAGTGTGTTGCATTCAAGATTGTTTTATGAACAACTGTACCTCCATTGATTTAACATTATGGGATCCAGCCTCTGGGTGGGAAGAAAGGAGGGGTTTTCTCCTCTATCCCCACCACTCTGATCAGCCATATTGGACCTCTTCTAATCAATCTTCGATAAAGATAGGAGGTGTTTTCAGAATTAACAATGAAATTAGGCCTGTTTGTACTGTGTAAGTCTATGTGAATCTTTATTAAAGTTAAATAGTTAGTACAAAGTGTTACATGCTTACTACATAAGGAACACCTAGAAATCCTCCCATTCCTAAATTACCAAGGGCCAATAGTCTCCCTTACAGTGTCAAGTACAGTTATTAAAATCTAGACTCACGCGCTCGGCACTACACACACACACACACACACATATATATATATATATATATATATATATATATATATATATATATATATTATTTAACGAGTGTATTAAACTACTAACCGAGGTCTATATTTTTAACACTTAATATTAATCTTGTTATTGTCTTCCGGGACATTCCGGGACATACATGATGTATATATATATATATATTATATATATATATTACCCCGTTGTAGCCACTTTTTTTTATCTAAAGTACGAACATATCAACGACATAGTCGCCTACTATAAAACCAAAGTTGAACATCATATATCTTCCTAACTCGGGCTAAAAGATGATTATAGTATGTAATTCTCCAGTTAATTTCGTATGTAGTTAAAAGGCAGTCTTATCGGCCCTACACACGTTACTAACATTGTAAAAAACAGACCAAAAATTATCCAGTTTTAAATTGGTAGCCTCAAAGCTCAGTTGGTAAGAGCATAGCCCGGTAAGCTAAGGTCACGGGTTCGATCCCCGCTGTCCTCAATTTTTTAATTTCTGTCTAAAGTACTAACTAATCAACGTCATAGTCGCCTACTATAAAACTAAAGTTACACATATATAGATATGCAATGTCTAAACTTTCACTGTTGCTAATGTTAGTAGTATTGTACTAACGGGTAAAACCGTGTCTCGTTTTTAGGTTCACCGACCAACGTTTCGACTCCAATTCAGGAGCCATCATCAGGGTCCATCCTCTTTGGTCGTCCACCTCGTACTAAAGCGTTGTCCACCTCTACAATGCGTGTCTGCTGCCGCGTCCATGCTCTCGTGCTCTCCCGCGAAATTAGGTGCGGGGCGGCGAGGTCGTATTGTGTAACTGTGTTGCATGGGGCAGTACCCACTTGTCTAACATTAGCTTGGTCCCTAGCAAATCTAGTCTGGCTTCTTGTTATTCGCCGTGCGTCAGTGATAGTTTCGTGAACGGTCTGTGGTGGAATTAATGGTGTTGTTTGTAGTTGTCTGTTGTAGCTTTATTCCTTCCTTGACTGATGCACGAAACTATCACGGCGAATAACAAGAAGCCAGACTAGATTTGCTAGGGACCAAGCTAATGTTAGACAAGTTGGTACTACCCACTGAGCTCTATATACCTACGTGGAGATACGATATATTCCGGGCAAATGTTGAGATGTGAAGTTGGTGGAAGTTTGCCGTCCGCCATTTTCTTAGGTCCCTAATCAGCGGCAGATTCAAAAGAACTAAACATAATAGATTCGTTCACCTGTGTCACTGGCCTGTGTTTATTAGTTTATTTAGTGTAACACTGCAGTTTACACTATTCCTAGGCATCCTGAGTGTCCCTGATAATAGATCACTGTAATGTAGGTCTACTAGTCAACATAACCTCAAAATAAGCTAGCCACAAACCGCCATCTTGACGTTAAGATTTACATCTAGACGGCGGTGCAATCGCAATGCAATCGCAATATAATCGAGGGACGTCGATAATAGGCCCATCGGGTTAGGCCTTGTAGACCCATCGCTTTAGGCCCATGTAGGCTTCAAGGTTATAGCATTGCATGCGCCCTCCCTCGTATATAGAGCTCAGTGGTACTGCCCCATGCAACACAGTTACACAATACGACCTCGCCGCCCCGCACCTTCTCCAGGAGAATGTATATGACCTCGCCGCTCCGCACCTAATTTCGCCAGAGAGCACGAGAGCATGGACGCGGCAGCAGACACGCATTGTAGAGGTGGACAACGCTTCAGTACGAGGTGGACGACCAAAGAGGAAGGACCCTGATAATGGCTCCTGAATTGGAGCCGAAACGTTGGTCGGTGAACCAAAAAACGAGACACGGTTTTACCCGTAAGTACATACTACTCACACATATTTGGTAGTACTTTAGACAGAAATTACAAAAGTGACTACACCGGGGATGGAACCCGGGACCTTGCCTCTAGGGTTACAAAGATGGTTTGTATTTCTCCAGTTATTTGTGAATGTAGTCTAATAGGCAGTGCAATCTGCTCTACACACGTTATTAACAATGTATAAACAGACCAAGAATAAGACAGAATTAAATTTGTGCCTGCATAGCTCAGTTGGTAGGAGCATGGCCCGGAAAGCCAAGGTCCCAGGTTCGATCCCCGGTGTAGTCACTTTTTAATTTCTGTCTAAAGTCCTACCATAACAGCGTCATAGTCGCCTACTATCAAAACAAAGTTTAAACATATACCTATATATATGATAAAACAAGGATCTTGGGTAAAACCGTGTCGAAAATGAGATGAACCAGGGCAGAAACCTGGGCGTCCACCGACGTATCGTCTGAACTACGTCAGACATTTTCAGGTTGACTGTGACTCTACGGAGGTTGGAGTCACAGTGGTTGGCAAGCACGCAGGCGCCCGCCTTATATAGCCTCGGCTGAAGGTGCGGGGCGGGGCGGCGAAGTTATATAGAAAATAGGTGCGGGGCGGCGATGTCATATCGAAAAAATATACGGATGGTGGCAATTGAGAAACAAAATAACACAGATTACTGTAGTGAAACCTTTTTAGTGCGGCTTCTTGTCATAGGGCCTGATTGGTTGTCTTTTGAAATGTTATTCGTGCTTAGGATTATGGAATCTGAAATTTGCACCTCCTCTGAGGGATTTGGCTGAATAGGTCTACGGACTACATTTCGAGGCATGAGTGCAGGTTTCCAAGCAGAGGGAGGCTCTGGCTATCATCTCTTTTGTTCATGTTATTCGGCCGTTTCTCAATTTCCACAGATTCACGGATAATACGTAGCTTGAGCTGTTGTACAGGGCAAATAGTTTTTGTTTTGTCGAATCTATCACATGCGAGTAAGCTTTAGCATGTTGAGCCAGGGCTGATTTCTTGTCACCTGCTTTCACAGCATGAGAGTGTTCATTTATCCTCACTGCTATGCGTCTGCCTGTTTTGGCCTATGTACGTTTGATAGCAGTCGCCACAGGGAACCTCAAAAACCCCCTCTTTCTTCCAGATGAACAGAGTCCTTTGCACTTCTCAAAAGGAGCTGATTTTTCTGTCAGTGGAGAAAATGGTTTCGATGTTCTTACGATTGAGGATTCTACCTATGACTCTGGGGTACCCTTGAAATAGGGAAAGAAAAGTTTTTGACGGTGGTTTCTCCTTGTCCTCAGTATCATCCTCAGATTTCTTCAGCTCACTTTAAACGCTCTGTTATGTCTCGGTCCAAAGTAAACATTGAGTGATAGAGCTTCACGGAGCTTGTCAAATTCCTCTCTTGAGTGAGATTTGTCAGAAAGGTTCCTGGACCGGGTGACTAGAGTGTTAACCACTGAAAATAACTGTGAATGACGGTGGTGGGAAGCAGCATTCAATACCGGTTTGGTGTGGGTGGGTTTTCTATGGACTTTTGTGTCCAAACTGCCATCAATTTTTCTTTATTATCAAGACATCGAGAAAAGCAGGTGAGTCGTTGGATTCTACTTCTGGTTAACTGAACATTCGAATGGATACCATTTAGATTGTCAAGAAAATCATTCAACTTGTCCACACCAGGGGGCTAAATGGCATAGACTCGTCCACATATCGTATCCAAAAAGATGGTTTGTTAGGAGCTGCAGCTAGGGCTTTATTCTCAAATCTATCATAAATAATTTGGCAATAGCTGGTGATAGCGGCGAGCCCATTGGAGCTCCTCCACTTGCTTATAAAACTTGTTTTCATAAATAAAGTATGTAAAAACATGCAATGCCTTGCTAACTTCATGATGTCCTTCGGTAGGGCCATAGCTTTCTTCAATAGTAAAAAGGGCCTCCTTCACGGGTTTTTGTTGGTAAATAGGGAAACCACTTCAAACAAAACCAATTTCCCCCAGGACGAACCTTCCATTTTTTAATCAGCGGGATTCAGATGAGAGGAAGTTTTTCACATAGGACGCCAGCATCCTCCGAGTAAGGTTGGAACCTCTTATCTGGACAGAGCCTGTGTGGTTGACCCTCAAGGCACAAGGGGGCTTCGGGTTTGTGGATTTTGGGCAACCCATACAGTTTTTGGATAACGAGGGACTTCTCCCTAGGAATGAGAAATTTCTGTGCTTCGGGTCAATATTAGAGGAAAATATAAGGCTCCTAGTTGTCTTTTCTAAGTAAGTAAATCGGATCTCTGGGGGTAGCCTTATATGCCCTTTTCTTCAAATAGGGCTAACATCTTGTCCTTATAATCAGAGCTCTTGAGTATGAAAGGTGGCATTCCCCTTATCTGCTGGCAGAACTATGATGCTAGTATTTTTATTCAAGTCCTTAAGGGGACGTAGCTCAGAGGCTGGGATATCCCAGTGGGAAAGGGTTGGGCCCTTTCGGAGGACCTTTGCAAAATCTTGCCGCACCTGCTCTGATTCCTCATCTGAAAACCCATAACAGCAGATTCTACTCCACATATGATGTCTTCCACCCGGGAAATGACTGGGGGGCCCCCGCAAAATTGAAACTTTTAGCTAACACTGCAGTGGTAACTTCATCAATCGGCAATCAGATAAATTATGAACGACATGTGAAGGATCTAATTTCTTCCCCATTGGTGTCTGTACACGTTGTAGAGCATTGATTTTCATCATTTGTCTCTCCGTTATGGTAGCCGCATCCATTACCGCTCTCTCTGTAGTTAACCGGTCAATATTATAAAACAACAAGGGGTGTAAGGTTTTTGACAGAAGCAAATGGAAGTCTAGTAACTCCTTAGCGATGATGTCAAGGTCTTTTCTGGTTCTCTGTATGGCATCGCGTAGGAGCGCCATGCTAGCACGTCTGAGAATCTTATTGATGTTAGTGGAGCTAGTATGATAGCTTAATTTTATTGCAACTGGAATGAGACCTTTAACTCTGCAATGAAGCAGGAACGTAAGATTGCACAACCACTTTTTCTTTCTTAGTAAAATCTCAAATCGTCTAGTCAGATGTTTAAAGTCCTCCCCTAGAGGCGTGTGTGATGGATTGTTGTAGGTTCTCGCGGCCCCGTCATAGGATAAAAACAAGGATCTTGGGTAAAACCGCGTCGAAAATAAGATGAACCAGGGCAGAGCCTGGGCGTCCACCGACGTCGGAGATCCTTGTTTTTATCCTATGACGGGCCGCGAAAACCTACAACAATCCAAATATTTATATATATATATATATATATATTATATTATTTATATATATAATATATATATATATAGACTGCAGGCAGCTGTAGGCCTGTCAACGTGAAAAATATGATACGGTAATGCTGAATATATTTCGACGTTATGCAAGTATTCTTGTAAGGAACTCAGCCTATATGATATATTCTGTATTGACTTATTGCAGGTGCACGTGTACCGCTTCTCCATCTCTTGGTCTCGCATATTGCCGACCGGTATTGTCTCCACGGTGAATCAGGACGGAATCGACTATTACAATAATCTTATCAACGAGCTTCTTGCTAATGAGATTCAGCCGATGGTATGTGATTGTGATTTACTATCTAGATGCCCGTTAGTGTGCTTGAGCCAAGCCTTGGTGCCCTTCCTATATGGCCCTTGTTAACCTTTTAATGGGCAAAATAGTTTCAGGGGTTAAATTTGAGTTTTGGCTTTGTAAACATTTTTTTGTCATAGTTGACCCCCAAAACGTGGTGGGAAAACATATTCCCACCGCCAACGAGAATGGTAAAAATTAACAATATTTACGTATATTTAGCATACAAATATTCAATGTTTTCCAAAAACCAACAATCAACTTTGGTAAAATTATTATTATTATTATTATTATTATTATTATTATTATTATTATTATTATTATTATTATTATTTTATTATTATTATTATTATTATTATTATTATTATTATTATTATTATTTTATTACTTACTTTCATCTCCTATAGAGAAATCACTCGATTTTGACGATAATTTCGATGTATACACTAGCAGGCAATCAAAACAACAACAAATGACGTCTAAATTGTAATCATTGTTATTGGAAACGTTATTACCGACCGAACTGCCGTGGCGCAATTTTTTCTCGAGTTCCACTGGTATACGTAAGATAGCAGCACATGCTAGCGGTGGGTATGGTGCTTTCCGGTTTTGGTTTATTTGGATTAAGGACGCGTCAACCGTTAGGTCAAAATGCACCACTCTAACCTAGGGGGGCGGGGGGAGGAGGTGCCCATGCTGGTCAGAACCAGCCACGGTTAAGGGGAGGAAGGGGGGTTTCTCACGTCGCGGTCGTCATCGTCTTTGTCATAGTTCGTTGTGTCATTGTCATCGTCGTCGGGGAGGTCGTCAAGGGAAGGGGGCAAGGACCACGACGACGATTGCCAGAGCTCGCCTCTGGTTTCGGGGAGTAATAACTCCGCTCTTACTAGCTCATGTTTGCGAGGTGGACTTTTTCTCTTGAATCGCCTTTTACAATTCAAACCGCGTATAGCACGAAATGTCCGGTGGGGAGCATAATTCCCACAGTCAACAAAACACTATGAAAACGCAAAAGTTGTTGTAAGACGAGTGAGCGAGGCATGTGTTGAGTACCCAATAACATTCCATTTCCTCCCCAAATGGTCCTCCGGAAAGCCGGTTATCAACGTGTTAACAGGTAATATTTTGATTATTGCTAAATACGCCCACGGGGTATAACCGTGATTTCTGCGAGTTTTTCTCACGATACTTTTTAGTTTCCTCTGCCACGATGGGCGTGCAGCGTGCTCCTTGCAAGGAAACGTGTGTTCAAATTAAATGTTTCACTACTGGAAAACACAGTTAACCACATTCATGGTGGTGAGATTTTGTACCATTGTACATTCGCAACGTGTAGAACAGGTACCTAAACACGGCGACAACCGACGAGGAATACACCCAATATGAAGCTGAGATCAACGAAGTAGTTGAAGGTTATTATTATTTTTTTTTACTGGGGTTCGAACCCCAGTCGGGGCAAACTTTTACGACAACTGCTATGAATCAATAACTATGTCCTTAAAGCGGGCTTATGCTTAAAAACCTTATATTTATTATTATTATTATTATTTATTTTTCAACATGAATGAATTACATTAATACCCCCACATTGCTGGTGCCAAGAAAAAGAGCAAGGCCCCAAAACAACATGTGCCTTACCACCAGTGTATGATTTATCGCCACGTGCCACGTGCGACGGCAGACACTTAAAACGAAGGTAGGCCTAGGCCCAGTGAAGTAAGACTACCAAAGCTACATTTCCCAAACTTTTGATGGCAACCTACATTTGCTGGCTTTCGTTCAGGAACCACTTCGAGGCGGCAGTTCACAAAAATATCATATTTTGTCGGGGGCTGAAAAGCTTCACTACTTATAGGGACTTTTTACCGAAATATATTTTTACCAAACATAATCTAGAGCATAATACAATACTACACTTAAATGATTTTTTTAAAAATTTATTTCCTGCAACTGATTTTACACGAATTTTTTTCCTTTTTTACCCGGGATTTGCGAAATTTGCTTTTTGGGGGAAATTTCTTAAATCAGCTTTAACCTTCTTCTTTTTTTGTTCCACATAGACTAGAGCCTCATACCAATCTAAAAGGGCCCCTTTATAACATCGTGTCTTAAAACTGTGCACAAATACACACTCAAAAACGCAAAAATATGCTTTCCAAAATAACACCCCTTCTTGTAATCATAAAATTTTTATTGAACCACTTGCCCAAAGATAGAAAACAAAATAATATAGAGAATTTACAGAAAAGGCTGTCGAGTACGTCAATAATGGCCAATAATTTTTAGAATCATATTCTCCAAGGTCAGGGGGCTTTAAAGATCGCCCCATGTTTTCTTATGGGAAATTTTTTTGACGAGGGGAGCTAGCTCGAAAAATACCAACTTCGATAATTTTTTTCCCGGGTCTAGTGGACCTACTAATTTTCTTTTTAATTTCCAAATTCATAACTAATAAGCCTGAATGAAATATATTTTTTAATTTTAATGGTGAATACCCCTTTAAGGTTCATTACAAGGGAGGCTGCATCGCTAAAAAAGTTGATTCCTGAGACGAGTGCTAATTACAGCGAAGCTTGGGAACGTTTACGTCACGCTACTAAAAGACGCGTGAAATTGTAAACACTGTTTGTAAGGCGCACGTTCTCTCAATTTGTCCTTCCCGTTTGCAAAAAAAAAGTCTAAAAGTGCACTTTACCGTTTTAATGAGAATATAGAATAACTTATTACATTGCTATAAGCAAATTACAATCGAACCAAAAGAGGATTTTAGTAGGTACAGTAAGTTTGGTTTTTTGTGATGCTTTAAAACGCACAGATTTTCACCAAAATGACCTTGAAAGGAAAAACTTTTATATTAAAACAGGATTAAAACAGATTTATTTATGTGTTGCTTAAGTCAAGTTTTCATCCAGTTCTATTCCAAGATATTTGAAATTAGCAACTATTTCGATTTTTCATTTTCAATTTTTAGGGAATTTATGTTCCAAAAGTTTCAATTTATTTATATTTTTCATTTTACCATTCAAACTTCAAAATTCCTTGACTCATTAGTCATTATTCAATCCATTCTATTTTAGACATTTTTCATTCATTTTCCATTTACTGATGCGACCACATCATCTGCATTCATTTGAATAAAAGCATCAGTTTGATGAAAACGTGTAAGTCATTCATATGTATTAAAAAAAAAAAGCCAGAGCCTGAGGCACCCCCATTTTCGAAGTATTCTCCCAGATAGCTTGTCTCCATATCGCACTTTCTGTTTTATATTTTTTCCATCCATTTTAATGCGATCCATCAATTCCACATGTGTATTGCAGTTTCTCAAGCAGTCTCTTTCATTTTACTGTTTCAAATGCTCTCTTCAAATCTGTGAACACTGATATTTGTTATCCTTGTCCTTTAACCACTCATCAACGGATTTATACACGGTGCTTCACTACAGTAGTTTTACGAAATTCCGATTGGTTTTTACTTGAGATATTCCTACAGTATCTTAGGGGTATTTTAAGGAACTCAATCCCGCACTAAAGACAACATCGAAATAAACTTTCAGTGGCAAAATACGAATCCGTGACCAACCGAACCCCAGTCACATGAGCTAAAGGTCCACCTCGGTTGGTATAATAAACATTACTTTTTCTAATATTTAAAAATTGATTTTGCAGGTGACAATATACCATTGGGATCTACCACAGCACCTGCAGGACATGGGAGGCTGGACGAATCCTATCCTCGTATCCTTCTACGAGGACTATGCTCGCCTATTTTTCACAAAGTTTGGAGATAGGGTAATGTCTATACTCAATTTCCTTCTCTACCACCCATTGAAAATGTCAGGAGTCATGCAATCAAGTCAATACGTCAAGTCAAAATAAATAACTGCAGCAATCAAATCATTTTAAATTTTCTTAAAATTATAAATCATTACATTTTGCCTGCGTTTACAATTATCAACAACATAAAAAGCATAGTGGACCAACCCACATTTGCAAAATTGTTTTAGTGCATTTCTGTAGGGTTTTAGTATTTTCACATGAAAAATTGTGTGGCAAAATGTACTAATATATTACTATTTGGACCGACCCACATAAATTAACTCAGAATACATGCACAAAATATGATTTCGTTAAGGGAAGGGTCGCCACCAAATTAAAACCAAAGCAAAATAACCATTTATATCTCTCAACCGTACTAGTCTGGCGTGGGTGGGAATCAATTGAGCACTTTTATATAGAAGTCAAAAATTTTTTATGCGTGTACTTCAACCCCAAATAGTCCTTTTAGATCAGGACCCCATTCGTCTCGCCATTAATTTAGCTACGGCGGCCATCTTTAAAGATGGCGCCAAAGTGTAATAAGGGCTACCACTTTCGGAGGAATCTTGGCATGTGGCACCACTTTTTCCATTAAATCGACCATGGGGAACTCAAATATGGCATCAGAATTAGAATTTTGTGAATTTCGAGACCTTAAACTGCAAATTTTACACATTTTTAGGCAATTTCGTTACTAAATTTCACTGATTTCTACGACAGCCGAGTTGACTGTAATAACATATATAGAGATTTTAGGATTAAATTAACTAATTAATGTTAGTTTATCATTTAATATTTAAATACTAGGAAGCTTCACAAACGGTTTTTTTAGTCGCGTTGATGGATGAGCTTTTTAATAATAAAATGTTAATATTTAAAAAAAAAATAATAATAACATATTAACACGGCCCATACAAAGCAATCATTAGGTCTGTTGGATCTTTGATTGTTTGTAACAAGGCTGTGAGTAAGGTATAAAATCTCATTTGAAGTTTGCATACAAGGCTGTGAAAAAGGTCTAAAATCTATCTATATTTTCGTGCTATTTGGGTGGATTCTGACAAAATGGGTGGGGCTACAACGATCATATTTCACATAAACATTAAAGTAAGGGTGATGTATTGACTTTTGAAAGAAAAAGTTGAAAAAGTTAGCCAGAATCCATAGAAATAAAGGTTTTCATATTTAAGGTGTCACAGGCGTTAAGCATAATCTTGGAGATGAAACGGACATGGGTGAGGGGATTGCGGGAGAGACGTGTTGGAGGAGGGCCTCAGAAGTTCCGCTCAAAATATTTTTAATTTGTCCCTCCAATAGCGAGCCGTATATTTACGACGAGGCAGTGGGATCTGTTTGTACTGCAGAAAGGTTTGAGAGGACGCGAGATGCGCTCACACATTGCCCAAGGTCGCACTGAGATCAAATATCACCATTCACGAGCTGGCGTAAAATGACGTGTCGTCCGTCAAGTATAAAGAAGTGTTTACATTCTCACATTTTGTATTGAGTGTTACGAACCCATCACATAATGAGAGGAAAACCAAAATAATTCAATTAATGTTAGTTTTTTGTCTCTATGCAATGATCATTATTTTATGGAACGAGGGATTGCAAATAAAGAACATTACGCAACATTTGAAATAAGTATAATGTTATTATTATTCTGAATTCAGGCTAGACCATCAACATAAAAATTATTGTCAGTGAAATGTGACGCGACTTGGGTTCAAGTCCAGAACAATCTGGTCACAGGGGACACACCACTCAACTGCTATAACCTAGACCCGGGTAAGATCACCGATCAGGACACAAGTTTTATAGCCTATTATTGCTATCACTGCATTATTATAATATGCTAGCATACGATACTACAAAAATAATCAGTACTACAGTAATAATAATCAGGACAGGTTGTGACGGGATTCAGAACCCCAGACCTCCCGAATCAGTCAAGCCATTGAGCCAACACTTGTCAGTATATTACATACATTGGCGTAACTTGCCCTTATTTTTCGCGGAGCGAACATTGTTGTATCCTCCAAAGATCAATGGGTCCAGCACCCAAAAACTTAGTGAAAAAGGGAATATGTGAGGTCACCAAACTGGTAACAGTGATATGTCAGGTGTTCATCCAAAAAAAAAAATACAATTTATGGGGTATTTACGCTTTTCCTGGGTAAAACGAGCACGTTTTTTGGAACAAAAAAATGGGGGGTCTGGAGGGGGGGTTGGCCCCCCCAGTTGATTAGGTGCGAAAGCGCACTAGCACCGGCAAAAAAATTTCGATATAAGGTGAATAGGAGTATTTTTGGGAACAAATTTTGTTTTACAAAAAACCTTAAAAAATATATGAAAAAAACAATTGCATAATAAGGAAAAAAAAATGTATCAACATTTATTATTAAATATCTAAGTTAAAAAAAAATAAATTACTTTCAAAAATAAAAAGTTGCGATCCCCCTTTAAGGCCCCCCTCTGGACCAAAAATTTCGCCCGCCGTAGTTACGCCACTGATTATATGTAAAAAGGTATGTATAAAAGGACAAATAGTTTAGGTACACTATCCACCAGGTCACGCCAGGCACACAGGTCTTATCGCTTTCAGTAACCCGGTGGTTATAAACCTATCCCTATTATGTGCTCGATTTGCTAGGGGGGGACGAACTCCAAAGCCACAAAAGTCACCGTTTTTTAACAACAATTACTAGAAATGATGGACTTCGAATCCAACCATAAGAACCTCTAAAATAAATCTGCCTATTTACAGCGGAAGAAAAATAGAAACCCGGGGGACCTTTCTGCATTGGAAAGCAGAGCCTCTTAACCACAGAAACCAAAGAGTCATACCTTTTAACGGTTATGTTAGGAAAACCAATACAGTAAAACTGTGATGAAATAACCCCCAAATTGAAAAACAGTGTTTAACACAAATACTAATTGGGTTATTAGGTCGCGTTGATGGGAATTTGCTCCACCGACTATCTTTTAGTTTTAGTCGGAGGAAAAAAAAACGCATTTATTAAATGTTTATCTTGGAGTTTTGAGACCTTCTGAAAATGCAGGTAGGGTTTTATTATAGAGCTAAATGTCTCCCACTCTTAACCCATAAACCAAAACCCCCAAATGTTGGGGACAGATAAGCGGGGGGGGACCCTATGTGTGACGTTGTGAGTGTGGTCCACACGCGTGTTTTCTCGGGCTTTGAGTCCAGGTGTGTTGCTGTTCAACTTTCGGCCGTACAAAAGGGGACCATTAACATTGCATGCGATTTTGTGTTGTTGGGGGGGGGTGGGGGGGAGGGGGGCGAGTTGTTAATTGAAAAAGGAAACAAGGTTTCAAAAGCAAAAAAACAATTTGGTTTTCAGGGACAAAATGAAGTGTAGTATTATTTTGTGTTGAAAAGTTCAAAACCCCGTTCGGGCCCAAAAAATCCGGTGGCCAATTGAAATTGTTGGATTGTCGATCATGGCCTTTACTGAGCATTCCTATTTTACCCAATATTTTCTACCAAGAAAAGTGAGGTGATGGTACTCAAACAAATGGAATGTGGGCCATTGTTAAAAAACAAACAGACCCACCAACTTCAAAAGGGGGGGGGACACAAACTTTGAGAAAGGCCCAAGGCATTCATTAAAAATTCAAAAATTAGATATCCAAAATAATTGCTATACTTTTTTTTCCTGATTTTACAACACATGTAACAAAAATCAATTCCTAAAGTGATTCATTTTTACCTCCCTTCCCCAAAACATCAGCTAGAGGATTCAGTGGCCCTTGCACTAAAAAGGTTTATAAATACGGTTTTATAATCATTCGAACCTATTGTGTGAAAAATTAAAAATTAATTCACTCTGAATAATTTTAAGTTGGATTGGATTCAGTTTTAAGTTGCAAAAAAAATAGATTGTTTTAATTTTTTGGAGAAAGGGTGCGCGGTCAAAAACCGTTAAGGGCATAACTCATAAAACACATGATTTTTGAAACTTTGTTTTGTTTTTGTAGTAATGTAGTATTAGTAGTAAGTGTATTTTCAGTGGGAGTATTCCCAAGGGGGGGGCGAGGGTGGGGTTATGGGGTTGAAGCCCCCCTCCCCCCATGCCACCCCCCAAAAAAACAAAAACGAGGTAATTCGATTGAAGGAAAAAATATAAAAGGACTGGGAGAACCTAAAAAAAAACCAAAAAAACTTTTTAAATGGCGAAATTAAACAGAAGGTAATACAATTACTTTACCAAAAGTAAGAACTTTGCACAATAAGAATTTTATGTCGCAATAAGAACTTTTAGGTAATGTATGGACTCTACCCAACGGTTTAGAGGGCGTTGAAAAAGTTTTTCCAAATACAAAAAAAAAATCGGAAAAGGCCTTCCGGCGGATTGGCTTGGGCCTTCGACCACCAGACCCCCCCCCCCCCTCGCACGCGTTTTCCCGGTGTGGCATTATATTGTGACAACTTAACCCCCCCCCCCCCCCCCATTTGGGCCAATTGTTAGGGACATTTTTTACAAACACGTAGTGGTCTTTAAATTTCATTTAGCAACTAGGTTGCTATTTTTTTCATAGGTCAATACAAAATATGGTTAGGGGCCTACCATCAAGATTTACTATGGATGAAAAATGCAAGACTGACAAAATCCATCTAATCTAAACCAACAAGCTACAATAAATTAATGTTTCAAATTTACCCAAACCACGCAACACAAAGTCAACGGGGGACATTTTAAATTCCTAGTGAAAATTTCGCGTAAATTTTAACTTTTAAAAAAAAGGTTTGTAATATGTTTTTTAGTATTTTCGAAAAAGAAAATGTTGAGGTTCCCAAAAATCTTTTCGTTTGAGTAGGGTACTCATGTTCGATTAAAGTTTTAAAATAAAGGTTAATTTTATTGTTAATAGATTTGTCCTAATTTTATGCAAGATAGGGTGAACAATTGTGGACTAACGTAAGTGCCAGCGAACTGCCGGGGAAAGAAGCATTACGCCCAGTATAAATATATTATTATATTAAAAAAAAAAAAACACATGTGTAACCGATTTGTTTTCAGTATTTTTTACATTGTCTGTCCTGTTTGTCCAGAGTTCGGTATATATCTCTTTTTGTACTATCTTTTCTTTACTGCCCACACTAATATTTCTCGTTTATAGTCAGAAGATTTCAAATTTAGTTAGAACATACACCGTTTAAAAAAAACTTTTGCCTTCGGAATTATCTGAACCTTTTCCGACATCAGGTAAAAAAACTCAGGTCAATTTTTCCACAACCAAAAAAAATATCATTACTCAAAAACAATGTCCAAAAAAGCAAAAAAAGATTTTACTAGCTAAGAGTAGAGACAGTTTGAAAGGGACAAAAAATTATTACATTTTGAAGTTGGATAAAAAGTAATCTTAATAAATTTTTCTAATTGAAGATGACGTCGGCAAAAATCTTACGGAATGTGGTCGTCGCGATCCGCCTATTATGTCAATCAGTATGTTGTTTAAAAGGTGACTTTGCATTGGCACAATAGACAAAATAATCACAAAAATTAAAAACAATGATTGCGTGATTGATAAAACCACGTAAAAAAAAAGTAAACATTACTTTGTCAGGCATACATTGGTTCGGAAAGCCCCAGCTGCTTTTTACCCACACGATGCATGGGCCTTGGAGAATAATATCTTACTATTGCAAGAGACAATGCTTGGCTGCTGGAGGGGGGTGGGAACAGCTGTGGGGACAACTTTATTGCGTTACAAACCACCGTCGTTCTTGAAAAGGCCACAAAACAAAAAACCAAGAGATGAACATTATTCTTTCAGTGTAAATGAGGATATGCCCAGGAATACATTTGTGTACAAATTTGATCGGGCGATTTTTAGATTTTCTTCACGTTGAATATAACCTTTTAAAACGTTCTGGGATTTTTTTTGGGTTGTTAAGGGCCCCACAATGAATCACCATTTGTCATTTGTTATATCGACACTACTATCACACCCCCAATAATAACATAGAACTACCAAAATAGGGGGCATTGAATGTTCATGGACCGCCGGCTTCCAATGCTCATTTGGTCGAAGAGGCATTCCGCCCCCGACCCCAGGACAGCGGGCTGGATTACCGGGCCGGGGTTCTATTCCCAGCGTAGAGGGGAACAATTTTAATTGCAATATAATTTAAGATTTATTTTCGTAATTGACAGTTCGTGTAAAATTAAAAACAGAAAACGAATCCAAAAATGGAAAACCACTATTTTACCTCCATTTTTTAAAAATGGCCCCTTGCCGCAAAAAATTGAGTCCGGGAGTACTTTGTGACGGTGGAGTACTCCAGCTCGCGCAAAAAAGAACAAAAAAAAACCGCGCGGATAGAAAAACCGAATGATCCGGGTTTCGGGGACTTCCCCAAAACGAGGTAAATTTTTAACATTTTAATTTTTTGTCTGTTTAAATTGGGGTACACGTATTCATATACTAGGCACAACAAAGATTGCGTCCGTTACATGCACTATCAAGTAACAAATGTTTTTCACTCAGTGCGAGGGCGGCTAATCATAATATGAACGATGGGGTGACCCATTTGGCAGGGTCATACTAATAATGTAGGATTGTTACCATTCGAAATTTATAATTCTATGCACGATTATGAGTATGAGTGTACGTTCCTTATTTTGGGCTTAAGAGTGGGAAAAAATTAAAATGGGGTTGGTCAAGTTAACAGCTTACCAGAAAATAAATAATGTATTACGGTTGCCGGTTGTTCAGTAGCAAACAGTAAAAACATGTATTTAGGCATGGAGTGCGTGTTCCTTGCAATTTAGCCTGAACATGTGTTACTCTGTGGGGCCAATGAAATTGTTATTTTCGAACATAAAATAAAAAACCATTCCTGTCACTCAAAAAAAAGTTTCGTCAATCGCCAGGAGTTGGCGCAATTGCTGCCGCGGCTGAAAAAGGGCCAAAAATCGCGGCAAAAACATGCATCGTAGTTCAGGTAGTTTAGGCGGTAAAAAAAACGAAGCACACGATTTTGGTTAAAATTTTGTTTTTATTTTAAAAGATAACTGGTGGAAATTAGGACTTGGTGTGAGTTTTTACATTTTGCCAATAACAAAAAAAACAGTTATTGATTTTTTAAAAGCTTCTAAAGGAAGGAAAATTTTCAAAAAAAAATTGGCTTCCAAGTTTCGCAATGTTTTTTATAAAGCCCATTTTTATATTACAATTTTTCGTTAAATCTAAAATCACACCAGTTCTCGTGTAAATTTATATCGTGAAAAAGAATTTAAAAAAAAAAAAAATTATGCCGATATGCCACTATTGTGCGGGGCAACTTGAAAGCGGGACATGCTCGCACGATATTTGGTACCTGGCAGGTCCTAAAACCAAAAACTTCTTAAAACCTTTCTTCTATTCTGGCTGAACACTTTCTCTTTTTCTTTCAAACGTCAACTCACCATTACCTTAATTGCATTGAAATATGAACGTTTAGCCTTACCCTTCGGTCAGAATCGGAAAAGTCCAGAAAATATCGCCAAAAATCGAAAAAAAATCGGGGAAGCGATTTCATGAGAAATTATTGTTCGATTGTCCCAAAAATGGGAGCAGTCAGAAGGGATTCGAAGGTCCCCACGTTACTCATGTGGACCTTTGCCCGGTAGAGAGCGACACAGGAAAAAACAAAAAAAAAAAACACCCGACTAAATTTTGGGGTCGGTGAAATTAAGTCTTCGCTGTCATAACTGAACTCTGGAGCCAGTTATTCGATTTCCATACAAGCTTTATGATTGCTAAATTTTTAAATTGGTATCATTTATACCATAGCAGACATCTTTACTATTTGTATTTTGAATATATGAAATTAGTATTATGAAAATGAAAAATGATATATAAAATATATAACCAGCTCTTTGTGAACATGTATTATTGGTTCGATAAATTTATTAACTGATCTTTGGTCAAAACCTAAAAATCGCAATTAATTTTAACATAACATCATTTCATATATTATTTCAATATATATTTTCTTTTTAAGGTGAAAAATCTGATTAATACCAAACATGACTCTTTATGACACTTTGAATTTCGTGCATATAATTAACTATTAGTTTTAATTAATTAATTAATTTTAATTAATTGAAGTTAACTCCATCGGAAGCAAACTTTTGAATCCTTGTATAATATTCAAATTAGAATATGAATTCTGAGCTAGTTGCACATATTTGCGGTAAAGGGCTAGAACGCGACTACCGAGGCGGCTACTTAACTCCCCGGGTCGAGTTTGCGCTAACGAGCTGACACATATTCTGTCGGTACACTCGAAGGACCCACGGGGCCCTCCCGCGGGTGGACTTCCGCTACGCATGATTTTTTTTGGGCGGCTACCTTTCCCCGCGTGGTGGAAGCCCTTTTCCTCGCTATTACTGAGCTGAGTTGCACATATTCGGTCGGTTACCAGGGGACTCAGGAAAGGTGACTGG
>JAMZAV010002113.1:0-144174 GCA_024449915.1 Sweltsa coloradensis
GTGTTAAAACGTTTATTCATAGTCTGTTGCCCCAACTGGAGGGGAAAATCTCCCGGCTTCGGAATCATGTGAAACAAACCATGAAATCCCACCACTTCTTTTTTTAAAGTTATTTTCTAACCTATTTTGTATAATTAGTTAGATGCAAAGTTAATAAGCATGACGGAACTTACCCTTTTGTTCTGTGAAATTATTTTCCAAACAGGCATTTTCTAATATGATGTTATTACGTATATTAAATCGAAGATCAAATTCAAAATAATTGAATTCTAATAATGCACTTGATAGTGCAACAATTTACGATGTTTTTGCCCGCCAAATGGGAGCGAGACACCTCGCGCGATCTCACAGAGAAAATGTAAACTGTTCTACGTCGGTTGAAGTCGAAGATAGAGCGATTTACGATACATGTGTAACCTGTTGGCAGACTTGCTAACTACTAGACATCTAAGAGGCGTTTGAGGTGGAGTTCCGTGATTGGTTGAAGGTGTGACAGTGGGAACAAGCGGGTAGTTTTTAACTTAAAATTAACACACTTTCCTATCTTATTTAATTTTATTCGGATTATTATGCAAAACATAAAAAAACACGCCACAATAGAAAGAAATAAACTATTAACAACCAGGAAACTTAACAAAATTAAATTAAAAGGAAACCGGTAGTGTTGAACTTAAAGCTTGTACTCCTAATGTACAATATTACAAGCAAAGCCTACCAAGAGACTTAAAAACCATAGCAATTCTAGATTAATTAAACCTAGGTAGTATTAATTGTTTAAAAACAATTTTGGTAACTGGTCAATTATCTCATAAAAATTACAAACATTGGTATATCAAAATTCAAGGCAGTCGAAGTCTTAATGGGTTGGTAGATTAACAAAAGAAAATCTAAAGGTACATATCTGTAGGTAAGTCATGATTGTGATCACTCGATTTGGCGTCAATTTAAAGACAAGTTCAAACACTTCTTTCTTCTTTTACATCCCACACCAAATGTAGGGCCTACAACTAAAATATTCCACACCGAGTTAAAAAATTCTTAATCTATCTACTGGTACAAACTAATATTTTAAATACAGGCCTAAAACTTGCAAACTTGAAATAGCTAATAAAAAGCATCAGCCGTGCATAATGAAATTGGTAGGTCTAGGCAAATTTAATATCGTGGTCAAGTTGATTAAAGTTTTGAAGCTGTGTAGCCCTCTAGTCAGGCCCCAACCTTCAGCTTCAAATTCTCCGCAAGTTTGTCCATGAATCCAAAGGTATCCAAATAATCGCAACGTTTCACGTTATTCATTCCCTTGATGCAAATCGCGAGATCCTTAGTCATGAAACCGGATTCTATGGTTTCAATGCAGACAGCTTCCAACTTCTCGGCAAAATCTTTCAAGGGAGCGTTATTGTCGAGTTTTGCTCGGTGAAGCAAGCCTTGCGTCCACGCAAAGATTGATGCAATGGGATTGGTGGATGTTTCCTTCCCTTGCTGATAGAACCTGTAGTGGCGAGTAACGGTTCCATGCGCAGCTTCCGCTTCCACGGTTTTACCGTCGGGGCAGAGAAGTACAGACGTCATCAAGCCAAGTGAACCATAACCCTGGGCAACAGAGTCCGACTGTACGTCACCGTCGTAGTTCTTACACGCCCAAACGAAACCTCCTTCCGACTTCATGGCGTACGCTACCATATCGTCAATCAGTCTATGCTCGTACCAGATTTTCTTTGCCTCGTACTGGGCTCTGTAGTCCTTCTCGTAGATTTCTTGGAAGATGTCCTTGAATCGACCATCGTATTTCTTTAATATTGTGTTTTTGGTGCTCAAGTAGAGAGGGTATGTGCGGTCAAGTGCGTATTTAAATGAGGCGTGGGCAAAGTCAATAATGGATGCATCAGTGTTGTACATACCGAGCGCTACTCCTGGTCCTTCGTATTCATGAACGATATAAGAAATAGTACCGTCACCACTTGAAGGTGTGAACTTGAACTCTAGTTTGCCTGGACCGGGGACAACAAAATCAGTGGCTTTGTATTGGTCGGCATGGGCATGACGCCCAATAATGATAGGCTTATCCCAACCAGTAACTAACCTAGGAATGTTCTTACAGATTATGGCCTCCCTGAAGACAGTTCCTCCAAGAATGTTACGTATGGTTCCGTTTGGCGATTTCCACATCTTTTTCAGCTTGAATTCTACAACTCGATTCTCGTCTGGAGTTATTGTTGCACATTTAATACCCACATTGTACTTGAGGATTGCATTGGCACAGTCGATAGTAATTTGGTCCTCCGTCTGGTCTCGCGACTCGATCCCCAGGTCATAAGTATGAAGTTCGATGTCCAAGAAAGGTAAAATGAGCTTTTCCTTGATTAAATCCCAGATGATTCTCGTCATTTCGTCTCCAAGAATATCGACGACTGGTCCGGCCTTTATTTTACCCATGATTTTAGGTTATAGGGCTACACTAATTGCAGGGATAAAAATTCTTTGCTGACACGTAGACTTTGAAGAGCACACTTTTCAACGCTTGTAATATCACGCCTATAATATGCAGATTACTTTTGTAATAAAAATAGTCAAGTCACTAGCCTGCAGTGGTGAAAGTTCAGGGACTTGTAGGCATACGTGACAACTGATTAAAAACAGTTAAATCACCGCCTGTTTACGGTTTCTGAGAAGGGGCGTGGGCCACAGCCTTCTAGCGGTATAACACAGTTTGCCCGCCACGGGCATGAAAACAAAACAGTTAAAAGAAAGACAAATCAACGTTTCATCTAAAGAGCCTCTTTTTAATAATATATTACTTTTTGATTTAGCAGTATGAGATAAGTCTGGAAAGACGGTAAAATAAAGTTTAACAATTTAATATTGTTTGCCATTTTGAAACACTCACTCAACAGCAAGTGTGTGGTAGACTGTGTTTTGTGTCGTAACCATGACAACGCATTGACGTTTCTTCTAGGTTTTGTTGGTAAACAAATGGTGGCACATTCGGTTGGAGCAAAAGCCCGTATTTTCCTTATTTTAATAACCATTCTTTCATCATGGTGCGACAAATAGACGAAATTTTAACCGAGCTAGGCTGGACTGATGGTTTCCATGTACCAGTGGCCAATGAAGAAAATAAAGCCTTGGAGGCTGAGGTAATATTTATTAGGCAGGCATACATAGTTTTAACTTTTACTATTTCTTGTAGAACTTGCATAATATGAAATATTTAATGCAGAATGGCATGTACCCATAGACATAGCGCCTAAGGTATTTTGTTTTGAAATACATGCATTTAGCAGCACAAATACCTACACCAATGGTCAAATGGCTTAGGTCAGCGTAGAGATCGTTCACGGATCTAGGCACAATGCTGTATGGCCCGGGAGACCATATGACAGAAAGACGGCGCTGTGAGCGATCACGTTCACTTGGACACTTAAGTAATGTTTCAGTGGCCTGTCATAATGAAGTTACTCCTTTTCATTGGTCGTCCTAAGGATTATTGACGACTGATTGGTCCGTCGTAAGAAATTAAGTTTTTGTTATAACAATTTCTTAAGACTAAAACGTAAACAATTTAACACGTATGTCCTATCCCCTTATAACTAAACCAATTAGTGTGAACGTGGCCTAACCACACATTTACTTAGAATGTCGTCTTTCAATTCTTCAATTCTCTTCAATTTCAATTCTGTCTTTTAGGCCTAACAGCAGTTAGGGGAGACCGGGGCTAGTTGGCCACGTTTTTACAGTTGGAATTTTAGGAAGGAATCTAATTAAAGAAATGATTGATATCTTTCTGTAATCATTTCTTCCATCTTTGATGCACTTTAAAAAAAATGCTTCAAATTTTTACTTACTTTGTTTAATACATTAAACAACAAAAATACCTTGGAATGTGAATTGGCCAACCTGCCCCATGTCAGGGGTTGGTTGGCCCAGTACATGGGGCTGGTTGGCCCAGTACATAAGAATAGCTATTTTTGTTGTTTATTGTATTTTTTTTAAATGTTGATATATTTATTTTAAAATGCAACACAGATTGAAGAAATGATCACAGAAATAAAGAAATCATTTCTTTCATTAGATTCCTTCCTAACATTCTTTATGTGAAAACGTGGCCAACCAGCCCCGGTCTCCCTAGGTCTAGTATCAGAAATTCCACATAACCTGCAAAGTGAATGGGTTGCCCAACCAGCCCCACCACGCATTTATACAGTCATATTGTTTGCGTTTGTATTAGATCCTACAGTTTCATTATGTTTTCAATACTTAATATACAATCCCTAATGGATATTGTACAATAAAATTATTTACTTCAATATAATGATTGAAAACGGAGCGGTTTTATAATGAAATGCGTAGCTTGGTTGAAATTTACAAACCAGCTGTCAAAAATTCATTTTGCTCCAGACACAGTGCTGTGAAACTAGCGTCTTGAAATTTTCGCAACCATCTCAAGTAGTGAACACGCATGTTCAATTCAAATTTTGGCGGCAACAGCCTTTTAGATATCGAGATCTGCCTGGTGGGCCAACCAACACTTGGCCAACCAGCCCCGGTCTCCCCTACCGGTTATGTTGTTTAATGTTTTGGTAAGAAAAGGTACTTGTTCATTAACGGGACCCCCCTCTTTTTTTGTTTATTGGTCCCCCCATCGTCGTTATTTCACTTATTTCTGTTTACATTAAATAATTACAACTTGCAAGGAGTTGAATATGACTGACAGTGAACTTGACTCGCCTGTTCAACGTGACTCAGGCGAGTACAGTCCATTGGAACGCGTAGGCCTACATGAGAGCATCGTCGCCGTGCAGCTGACATTGACGTTCACGGACACCAAATGAACCTTCAAAACCTTTAACGTCGCTATTTTAAACGAAAGTACTTTTCCATTGACAGTCCTTTATATTTAAAATAGTGACGTTAAAGGTTTTGTAGGTGGAGTATGTTGGCGTAGGCTGTGTCACTCCTGGCGCAAAGTATGTAGCCGGAAAGGATGTTTTCGAGGCTTTGTTCGAAATAATTGTGTTTTCCTGACCTCTTGAAACTCAGATGGAGTAGACGTAGTAGTTATGATTGTCTAATGAAATGTTTTTTGAATTTTTACATTTTTTGGAGGGGGTCCCGTTAATGAACAAGTACCGAAAAGAATGTCTGATGAGTGATGACAGTAGGCAGTCTAGCGCTCGCCTTGTGCATGGGGTTGTGATTTAGCCATCTCACAGCCTTATTTATTTGCACAACAAAAATAATTTCATACATGAATTTGTTGAAATATCTAGGCCTACACTGCTTGCAGCGCTTCTGTCATACGGCCTCCCATAGGCGTAGGTTGAAACTTTTGCAGCCAGTTGTAGATTACATACCTTGTACACAGGTCCAAAGATGGTTTAGGCCTATAACTTTGCGTCTGGGAAATCCATTTGGCAGGATATTTCACATGCAAAGTCCATGGGAAATCCATTTGGCAGAATATTTCACATGCAAAGTCTATGGTACATGCAAAGCTCAACAGTGTGTTGCTTAGCCACATTTCTCTTAGGATTAAGGAATCCCTACCGAATAAGAAATACTTTCACCCGCTCCAGGGAAAGTGGTGGTATCAGTTTCAAAACCAGTGTTCGCTCTCAGACAACCTCTAGGTAGATTACGATGTATCAAAATTATGTTACAGATAACTTTTTTAAATAAAGTAAAATTTAACTGTGGCCTACGAGTGACATTTAGAAACACGTTTTACAGTCACTGCCTTGACTGTTAGGCCTACTACAGGAATACTTTTCTCTGCCTATCTATAGAGCCAGTATCGTAATTTGTAAACTAATACAGGTTCCAAGTTGAAAGTATTTGTTGTCTCGTTCTTTGACAATTTTATTTTCTTAAAGGTGGAAGAGAAGCTTAAACAGAAGGCAGCTTCGTCGGGGGAACTTGCCGCCCTGACTGATCGTTTGGACGCCATCGCCAAACACACGCACAACATTAAAGTGGAACAAGAACAAAGTCAGGTAGGCTTAGTGATGTGAAAATTCCCGACATTTATAAATTGGGGAATACTGGGATTTTATCAGGAATTTTTAAAATAGTCGTTCATTATTTGCACGTTAATGTCAATATATATTTTTTATTAAGGGTCAATTATTTATGCAAATTATATGACTGTGTGTAAGAAAATAAAATAATTGAGCGAGCGTAGCGAGCGTCTCCACTTGACTCTTATGGCTCGAATGTCTGTTTTTGTTTTTTTCTGTTACTGCTTCGATACAGGTCGCACCGTTTCTCTGATCGACCTGAAATTTTGCACACATGTACATACCACCTAGGCGGGTTGCTGTATAGTTTTTGAACAAAATCCGATCATTGGTTATAAAAATAAAAAATAAATAAAAAAATAAAAAAATAAAAATGTACCGATCGGTATGAAATTTTGCAGGGTCAATAAGTACAACATTCTCTCCTATTTTCCAAATTTTCAGCTAAATCAGTCAAGACCTTAAAGACTTATTGCTAATCATAATTCGAAAAATGATGTTAAAAAATGAAGGAGGCAGTGAAGATACAAAGATACACTTTAGAAGGCATGACGTGAATTAGTACAATGCAAAGATGTTGGAATAGTAAAGTGTACAAATAATGTCAATATCCAGGTAGGCCTACACGGTGTGGTGGGCCTTATGGGAATGTCGTACTCGGGTCATGTTGCACGTACCGGTGCTCGCTCAACAACGCGTCCAACTGAGCGTTTTCCTAGTAATTTAACATAGGCTTTAACGGTTGCAATATATTATCAATTAATGACCTAATGTGTCAGCTTAAACTAAAAACCAAAACCCAAACCCAAAATACATTCAAGCCCTCTTATAACAAAACTGACAGAAACTGATTTTTACTTTGTTAAAAAAGAACTTTATTAAAACAGAGTCACTTCTTTTAATAATTAACAAGCTTTAAAATTACTTTGTTAAATAGTGAACAAGGTTTCGTGTAGAAACGTCTAATGCAGTGGTTCCCAACCTTCTTACAGCCAAGGCACACCTGTTAGTAATGGAACAATTCGGCGGCACACTGTTATTTTTGGATGCCCCCCCAACCCTCCATCGATTCACACAATTTGGAATATACTAGGAAAACGCTAAAGTCCTGCCGCGTTGATGGATGAGCTTTTTAAAGTTTTTAGTTGCGTGGGATATCTTTACTTTTGCAAGTGCTTTGTTTTGCTGCCTACGCATTGTAGGTGAATGTTGTCAAGTTTCTTTTGTTTCTTGTCAATTGGTATTATTTACTGTAAAAAACTTATATTAAAAGCTTTATTTCTATGGATTCTGGCTAACTTTTTCAACTGTTTCTTTCAAAAGGTACTACATCACCATAACCTTAATGTCCATGTATAATATGAACGTTGTAGCCCCACCCGTTTGGTCAGAATTGGCCCAAATGGCACGAAAATATCGTACAAAAAAACAAAAATCTTATATTAAAAGCTTTATTTCTATAGATTCTGGCTAACTTTTTCAACTTTTTCTTTCAAAATGTACTAAATCACCGTAACCTTAATGTCCATGTATAATATGAACGTTTTAGCTCCACCCGTTTGGTCAGAATTGGCCCAAATGGCACGAAAATATCGCACAAAAAATCGAAAAAATCGTAAAAGTACGATATTCATGAGAAATATTTCTTCGATTGTACCCAAAAACGTAGCAAGTCTAAGTTCAGAGATTTCGAAGGTCCTGTCAAATTTTCATTCAGAACGCATATGCCGTTTTCCCGGTAGAGAGCTAACAGCCAAAAAAAAAAAAAAACACCCGAGCTAAATTTTTTGGGGGTCGGTCGGTGAAATTGAAGTCTTCGCTTCGCTCATCCAATAAACGTGATTTGAGTGGCCTTCCCTTGATATAGTTAACCATTTTTACAACTTGATCTAGAACTGATTTGAGTTCATCCCTGATGGTCTTAACCAAGTGCTTCGCAATGTGCTACAAAGTGTAAATATTGTGTTGTGATCAACTTTGGGTTGCGAAGTTTCGCTCGCGTAACGAAGCCTTTCATTTTGCATGTCATTGAGAGTGCACCGTGAGTACAAATCGAAGTACAGGATGACCACTCCAACATGTTTTCCTCAAAATATTTGGAAACACATTCAAACACATCCTCACCCGTTGAGTTTTCTTGTAACTCACTACAAAACAAATATTGTCCTAGTATTCTCTTGTCATCCACAAACCTAACATAAGTGAGAAGCTGAGCTTTGCCAGTTCCATCTGTTAACTCATCCAGTTGCAGTCCAAAATTCTTGCCAGACTGCAATTTTTCCTTCACGTTTTGTTCAATGTCTGAAGACATCGTTTCAATTCTCCTACTCATTGTGTTGTCCGAGGGGCACTTTTAATATTTCCCGCGCAGCCTCGGGTCCCAGCATTGTTTAAACGATTTCTTGACAGGCCGGTAAAATCAAGGTTTTTGCAATCGTGTGGGGTTTCATGCATTTCGCAACAAGTTCTGCAACTTTAAAGCTAGAAATTTGATCCTTGTCCGAGACAGTCACTTCTTCTTCAAACTTTTTTGCCTGTTTGCATTGGTTGTTAATAAGGCGTTTGAAATAATCAACAGTTTTTTGTACCATGTTAGGGTTTATTGCAGACACAAAGCAGGTCAGGGTTAAATTCCTATACGATTTGGCTAATATTTCGCGGCACACTACGTACACCTCTGCGGCACGCCGGTTGGGTATCACTGGCCTAGTGTTTTTTTTGTGCTTCGTGTACATTCTATATATTTATCAAGTTGGATCCTATCTCACACCAATATAGGTACCAGGTACCAGAACTTTGTTGAAAGAGAATTCTTTATAAGTGGGCTCGACTGTACATATAGGGTAGGTAATCTTGGATCCATCCTACCTTTTTAAGGTTTCGGTTCCCATTGTGTGTAGATTTACCAGAATTCAATTCAAACACTCTTGTGTTGTTAACCAGGCATTGTTAACGGCTCACCAAGACCAGATCAACCAAGAAGAGAACAAATACAGACTGAAACAGAGCGAGATGGCGAAGATTGAGCAGGAGATCAAACAGATGAACAAACAGCGACAGGAATTAGCGGAGAGGAACAACTATTTGCAGGTGCAACAAACTTACAATATTTAACTTTAATTTTGTTATTTTGTATAACCTTACACATAAAAAATATCAAATAAAGGAGTTACGGTACACATTTGTAGGAGAGTGAGACAATATAGGTAGGTATGGTATTTGATTTGTTTTTCTACTGATAACAAAGCTACAACAAAGAGCATATTATGTGAGGTTGAAAAATGTTTTCAAATGTAGAAGTAAAGTCGGATTCATAGTGACACGGGTAGCCTACACATACTTTTCGGGCCCTGCGGTCACGTGAACCACAACACAACAATAAGATGTGACTGCAAGTCCAGAAAAAAATGTTTTGCCTTAAGGGTTGGAGGTGAACTGATGAAAGGAGTTAACACTTAACAGGTATTAACAATAAGTGTGGAAAAGGCCAACTGGCTAGTTTAGTTTAAATTGGAGAAGGGTTAACAGGTTGGGAAAGCATAGGGAATAGAAAGCCCAGTCCTATTTTAATTTATTTTCCATAATACCTACAGGCTAATTAATTATTTATACACAATACACATTTTTATTCAGTTGACATTAATTCAACTTTGATGACATACCTATTTCAAAATAAAAATCTGGAAAATCTTCACACACAAGTAAAAAAATAAATAAAAAATAGATGCTACAAAATGCTATTACACGTACCTAGTAATAATTATCCTTTCAAAGAAAATATAAGGAATGAAGCAGGTAAAAGTTGTATTTGTGTAACTGTAAGCCACTGCTAAATTATCCTACTGGTGACTGTTCATCTGATCACATTTTCACTCCCTCTCAGTGCGACATCTGCCGCCACGAGACCAATCTGGAGGAGCTGTCGAAGACCCTTCAGTGGGACAAGGAGGCCATGTTGGAATGGGAAGAGGAACTTTGCCGGGGAGAAGACGACAACACCATGTTGATGCAGTACACCATGCAGGACGATAGCAAAGGTCCGAGGAAAATGTACTCTAGTGAATGTTTCATTAGGGCTTTGTTTGTTTGTTTATTTAAAAAAAAAACATAAAAATACTATGACTGTGGTAGCAGTTATATACTTGTGTTCATAATTCTTGGTCAGCACAATTGGAATTTACTAGTACCGGTATTGTTTATTGCCCTATCTGATCTTTGGGGGACAGTTATGGTATTGGATAATTATTAGGCTTCAAGGATGTGTTTATTATTTATTTATTCCATTATATTATTTTATTTTACACTAATTAGGACAGGGAAGCATGTCTCTTAGGGTTAGGCAAATGCGTGTACTACTGTCATAGCCAACGGCCTTGCCATGTTGAATACACCGGTTCTCGATAGATCACCGAAGTTAAACAGCATCGGGCATTGTCGGTATTGAGTGGGTGACCGCTTCGGAACACCACGAGCTGTTGGCAAAGGGGGTAAAGCAGATCGCTAAAGTGTGCCCCCGATAGGAAACGATGTACTATCACCCTTTGCAGCTCTGCAGAGAACAATGTACATAACAAGTTTTTAAGGTATTGGATTGATTAATATCGAGCCCTATTTCCAACTAAGTCGGGTAGGGGGTGGGAGGTTCCCACCACATTCTTGCCTCCCCGGGCTTATCGAAGCCGGCTAGCCATGCCTGACGCTTCTCCTACATCATCTTCTTCTTCCTCTGCATCATCTACTACTTTCTTTCTCCACAATGTCTTCTTCCTCAGGGACCTCCACCAGTTTTTGCCATATTTTTCATTCTTCAAAACATCTTTCCTGGTTTATCATCCTTTTTTTTTACTTTTCCAAACGTGTACACTCTTGGCTATCAGCCCGTGTACACATGTACATTCTACACAGGTATGTTTTTACTTTTTGGTTCTTAAAAGTATATTATGTTCGCTAGAAAGATTGCCTAGTGTTCAACAGCAATCACAGTATAAACAAGGGGTGGATAGACCTACGCTGTAAACTTTTGGGCAGCCATTGGTCGGTCGCACTCAACATACTTCATGCCGTTCATGCGTTCTTCGGTTTTAGAGAAACAGTCAACGTGTACACACGTACACTGCCCCGTCTCTAATGTCTACTACTTGACTTGAGCATGATGGCATAATAAGCAAAACGTGGGCATGTGAGAAGATTTTAATAACCAATTGGCAATCAACAACAGTAGGCATATACGCTCCACATTGGTAGATTATAAATTACTATATAACTTTGTAATTACTAATTAATAATACTAATAATTGTTTACATGGGTCTAATGATGAATTATTTTACATAGCCCTATAAGTTTTTGTTATAGGCTACTTTATATAATTTATATAATATGTCCATTCCATGTTTTTAATATATTTTCCACCACAAAATAATTATTTTAGCTTGGTTTAAAAAAATTACTTACATTCAACCCCCCTAACCGAACACTTACACAATTTTATTTTTATTTTTATTTTTATTTTATTTTATTTGTGGCCACATTACAACAGGACAAAATGTCCCACAAGTGTAATTTACCAAACTATGACAATACAAATATAACGCAACAATACAATTTAAAATTAGTTACATAAAAATGACTATAAAAATTATATAAACATGAATGTATGTGTGTGTGAGATGATGAATGAATGTATGTATGTATGCGTGTTGCGTTGTATGTATGATTGAGTGAATGATTGTGTCAGTGTGTTAAGTGGAAATATGAATTGTATGTGAAAGCACGAGCGACTATAGACATTAGTGAAGTTGATTATAATATTTCTTTTAGTTGTTTTCGAAAGTGATGGATGTTACTATTGTGCAAATCTAAATTAGACCCATTTAATGATAAAAGATTGTTGTACGTAGCCTGCAACCTTATTAAACACGAATACTTGTGCACATCAATGCGGCTGGAGGGAAGATGAAACAGTTTATGAATTCGAGTGTTCCTTGGTGGCACATGGTAGTTTAATGACTCAATTAGAGGCGTGTCAAGCAGGTTATTAGCAACTTTGAAGAGCAGAACAATGTCCATAAATTTCCTCCGGCTTTCAAGGGTACTTAGATTGTTGTCAGAACACATACCTAGATAATTTACTCTATGGTATTCCTTATTAGCCTTGAAGCACAAGTGTTTGAAATATCGTTGTTGCACTCTCTCTATAACAGCAATTTTTGTGACATGGTTTGGATTCCAAATTTGAGTTGCATATTCAACTTGAGGCCTCACTAGAGTTATGTAAAGGCGGCGTAATGTTCGTTCACTGAATGTGTCAACACAGTTCCGATTTATAAATCCTAACATTTTATGCGCTTTAGGAACTATTTTTGAAACATGCTGATTAAACGACAAATTTGACGCAAAAACTATTCCAAGATCTCTTATTTCAGTAACACGCTGAAGGACTGAACTATTTACACAGTAGTTAAAATGTAGCTGTTTCTTCTTGTTTGTAAAAGATATAGTGAAGCACTTTGACACATTAAGATTCAATAACCATGTCCGACACCATTCTGACAGCGAATCAAGATCAAGTTGAAGTCTGAAGTAGTCCATTTGATCCGTGACAGGAAGGTATAGTTTCAGATCATCTGCATACAACAGACATTTTGCACTCTTAATTTGCGATGGAAGGTCATTTACAAAGAGAGTAAATAGAAGAGGTCCAAGAATCGACCCCTGTGGTACTCCAGACGTGACTGTAATGAATGAAGATGAACTTGCATCAATACCAACCGATTGTGTTCTACCAGTAAGATAGTCTCGTAGAAGTTCTATTATCTTTCCACATATACCAAAGCTTTCTAGTTTATGCGCAAGAAGCCGATGGTCTACAGTGTCAAAAGCTTTACTAAAATCAGTGTAGACTGCATCAACTTGCACCTTTTTGTTCATGCAATCAGCGATATCTTGAGAAAATATTGCAAGATTTGTTACTGTAGAACGTTTGCGCACAAAGCCATGCTGCTCCGGAGCAATTGCCATTAACACATGGTTGTAAATGTTTCTGTGTAGAATTATTTCAAAGACTTTAGAAAAGATCGGTAGAAGGGATATCGGCCTGTAATTTGACACCTTAAAGCGACTTCCTTTTTTGAGAACCGGTGTTACAATAGCTTGCTTCCACCTTGAAGGAAAAATGCCAGTAGTCAGTGCAGAATTGAAGAGATGTGCAAGTGGATAGCTTAAAGGTATTCGGCAGTGTTTAATAACTTCAACGGGAATTTTATCAGCACCAGGTGACTTTCCGTTCTTCAGATTTTTTATAACGTCAGCAATTTCACGAGGGGATGTGGTTATAGCTGATAAAGTCCCTAATTGATCACATGCACTTACATTTGGTAAAGGACCTGCAGTGCTTGATGGAAGAAAGGTGGTTTTAAAATAACTAGCAAACATTTCACAGCATGTTTTTCTGTCATTAGCTACTTTTCCATCATACTCAACTTCAATTGGAATTCGGGCGCTTCTTGTCTTACTGCGAATAAAATTCCATATCTTGTTGGGATTATCTGCCACTTCAGAGTCTATTTTTAGTAAATACTCCTTGTATTTGATGCGTTTTAGCTGATGAAACAACCTTCTTTTCGACTGATATGCTAGTTATGAGACTCTGAACTAGATGTCTTCCATCTTACATACGCTCGGTTCTTATCACGCAGTGCAGTAATTGCATCTCTATCAAACCATGTTGGATACTTATGTTTTTTACTTCTTATCTTGGGTACTGTTTCATCAATAGCCTCAGTTAGTAATTCATAGAAAAGTTCACATTTTGCATCAACTTCCTTGCAGTCATTCATTCGTTCCCATTGCTTAAGGTCAAGTTCATACTTCAATTCATTAAGGTTTGCTTTACGCCAATTATGTTGAGAGTTTGATCTTGGTTTGAAGTTGAATGATAATTTTGGTAGTTTAAATAAACACCTAAATGCTAAGTGATCAGATACAACTGGTGAATCTTCAATTCTGGAGATTTGAACATCAATGTCTGGGTTATCAGTAAATATTAGATCAAGAAAATTATCATTTCGTGATGGAGTAACAAGTTTTTGAGAGAAATTAAGATCAGCCACCATTTCAATAAATAATGCTACGTTGGGTGACGGAGATGCGCCAACTTTAGCAACTACTTCTCCCCCGTCGCCATTTGACCAACTTATCTCAGGAATATTGAAATCTCCGCACAAGATAACACTGTCATTGGGTCGAAGTTTGGTGCAAATATCTGAGAGACACTGATGAAGATCTTCAATTTTTTCCGGCGATGGATGAGGAATGTAGACACAGCCAACAAGGATATTGGAGAGCGCTGAGGTAGCAATCTCAACCCACACAATTTCAGTTGTCGGTGACTCGAGGTCCTCACGACGTCGCGATGAAAATTTTGTCGACACAGCTGTAAGAACTCCGCCACCAACATTATGTCTTGGGTTAGGAGGACTCGGCCTGTCTCTACGATGAACGACAAACTGCGAATGATCTAGGACCTCACTCTCAAATATGTTTTCAGTCAGCCATGTCTCAGTAACACACACGATATCCACGTCAGTATTGTCTGCATAGTAGATATTGAAGTTCACCAAACTGTCAACTCCTGAAATACTACGTGCATTCATGTAGTCTAATGACAGCTCATTCGTTTGCAAAGTTGCGGGTCCAGGGTTGAGATGGATGTCGCCAGATAAATTAAAAAAATAAATTCTCTGCGGGGCTAACTTAGGGGTTTTAGGTAATTTTTGCCAAAGTGGTGCACTGCATACCGTTACTTCTCCGAGTCCACTTCAACCACTGGTTGGCACTAACCTTTAAAATGTCCGTTTCATGTTGTTGTCACAGGTAGCGTTTACTGTCTTCTTTGTAAAGGCATGTTATTTCTGTCTATCTCTCCCCCAGCCAAGAACTTGGACTTGAAACGACAGAGGATGAGAATGGAGGTGGAGACGCGTCGCGAGTTGTTGGAGAAACTTCTCAGCGATCTCACAACCAAAGAGCTCGAGTTGGATAATATGGCCCAGATGTTCCAGAGAGGTCACAAAGAACGGCAGGACCTTGTCCACCAATGGGAGACCTCGGTTCAAGTGCTGCATCAGAGAGATCAAGACATCTACTTTGCATTTGAGGTACGTATTGATAGCCTATGTAGGGGTATGGGAAATATATTTAGATACTTATATCCTAATACAATGATACAACCCTAGTTGAAATTATTGATACTGAAATAGTTCATACAAATCTCTCTGGATTCACCAAAAATAAATGGAAAGTTATTTTAATTTAATTTATTAAGTTTAATAGCTGCAAGAGGTCCTCAACACAACTCGACACCAATTTAAAAAAATATGTACCGGTAACTAAAGTTGCATTGAAAGTAAAATAATAACAACAAAAACGGATTGTCTTACTTTACATTTTAGTAGGTATCCCTCGCTCCATTTCAGGATATAAACATGTTCCGCGGGATTGCACGAGATCATGTGGAGCTGCTGCGAGAAGCCGAGTACTTCTACAACTGTCAACTGAGCGACAACCGCGAACTGGAACACGCGATACAGATGACTACGCGAAAGTCACATAAAGCGCGCGACGAGCTCAATGCACTCAACACAAACAACGATGTCATGAACAGCGAGGTAGGATCATGTGTTAAATAGTACTGTAACAGGTAAGTAGCTTTGCTAAATTCTCATATTTATACATTGTACAAATAGGCTACGCATAATATGAAGAAAATGAATGCTCTACTTCCCGAATTTAACATAGGAAGCGGTAGTAAAAAAAACCTAGTGGTTTAGCCTAAAACTATTAGGACCTAGGTACCGGGATGAAGAAGTTTGCAAAGGAACTTTTTTGTTGAATTTGAAGAAAGGAGGCAATCAAAATCCACATGTAGACCTGCGCTGTGATAAAAAAAACAACGAAGGTTCACATTAGATTATTTTATTTATGAAAGGCTGCAGGAGCAATCCTTATGGTGATTTGTGTGCATATTGAAATTCCCAAAGTAGTAAGTTCAGTACAGTAATATTATTTATTACAATGTTTTGCAATTCGAGGAATGAGAGAAAAAAATTACACCACTTTGCATTTAAAATCAAAATTGAAGAGAATATAAAACCATTTACACGTAGGCCCTACCTCTAGTTTTATTACCCGTGATGCCTTGCAGCTGCAAACCATCAGGCGTCAGCTAGCCGAGATCGGCCGACGGCTGCAGAGTCAGCGGACGCAGAACTTGCAGGCGGCCGAGGAAACGGTGACCAAGACGAAACGCATCGAGGACCTGAAGGCGCTGGTGACAAAGCTGAAGGCTCGTTTGGTGGACGTGGAGGCCAAGACGATGACGGCGGCGGAGAAGGCCAAACATCTGGAGGAGATGATCGGCGTAAGTTTTCACTAGCTTTTCTTAGTATTTAATAAAGATGTGCGAAGGAAAATAGGGATTTTTTGGTTGTTTGGTAAAAAAATGTGACCTAAATCGATGTCCTATAATTTCTCTGCTAAAGGAACTTTTATTATTTCGGAAACTTAAAAGTTCTTTCCTTGTTGATGGACTGAAACTTTTATTATTTAATATTTATTATTATTTAATACGTACCTTTTTGACTAATACATGCTACAAGGCAACAATACATAAAATTACTGATAGGGGCACGGAAGGCAAAGTGGAAAGGTTTACAAAGTGGAAAGTTCGTTTATTTTGTTAATATATTTCAAAAACAGCGCCAAATGACTTCGCAGTATCACGCACTACTGGGTACTACTTCAAAGTCGACGAAAAGTTTCATCCAGATATCTAGATGGCTGTGGAAAATATTGATTTCTGAAACTGTCACTTTTGTTGTGTTATTTCAGATTTTTATTATTATGAAAATTTTGGCTTGATTTCGCTTTTAAACCAATATACAGTAAGTATTATTTTGTATTAACTATTCGTTTATAATATTTGATAGAGGGAAATTGATTTGAAATTGATTAATTTGGGCATAAGTCCAACTTAACCTGAAAATCGTAGTGAGGGCAAAGTGGAAACGTAAAAATAATGCCATTCCACTTTGCCTGCTCGTTTTTTGCCATCCATTGGGCATGGCCTCACCTTGGCTGAATGTTGAAAATGCCTAGGCCCTACTTGTATTTTAGGCACTGTAGGGCCTAGGCTAGGCCCTAGGCCCTAGTCAATATCCCACTAGGGGCCTAGACCTATGGCATGATCTCTGTGTGACACGTTATGGACAGATGATCTAGGCCTACCCTAAATAATTTTGGCCACATTGTCTTAGTTTAGTCTCAAGCCAGTAGGCCTTGGGCCCCACGTCCTTGGCCTATTTTAATTTAATCTTTGGGCCAAACCTAGGCTAGGCCTACTAATATTTGTATTCTGAATTAGTTTTGTGCCACAAAATTTAAATAGGTAGGCCTAGTTTCAAGCCTTATGACTAGACTATAGCCTGTTCCTTTGCTGAAACATGCACTTTTCTTTTAGATGGTTGGTAACTACAAGAGGACGACTACGCAGGGGTCTTGGAGTGAAGACGATATGTTACTAGCAATGAATGAATCGCGCAAATCGTCAATTGCAAATGCCTCAAGAATGTATGCGATACCACTCGGCACTCTCCATCGACATCTGAAAAAAGGTGACGCAAAGCAGAAGTTGGGTAGGTTTAGGCCTGTATTTTCTGCAGAGCAAGAGCAACAGTTGGCTAAGCATGCTTCAGAATTAGACAAACGTTTCTACGGGTTGACAAAAGAGGGTATTCTAAGATTAGCATTTAGTTTTGCAGCACGCAATAACATTCAGAACCCCTTCTGCAACGATAAAGCTGGTAGAACGTGGTTGAAGGGTTTTATGGAGCGCAATACAACATTAAGCATTCGCAAGCCTGAGCCCACGAGCATAGCTCGCTGCACTGGGTTTAACCGATTCAAAGTAGGCCAATTTTATGACAATTTATGGTCAATCCTTGATGAAGAAAATCTTACCGTTCGTCCAGGGGATATTTATAACATGGATGAAACGGGTATACAGTCCTCTTCAAACAAGCCCCCTAAAGTTCTGTCCACCAAAGGGAAACGTCAAGTTGGTGTGGTCAGTAGTGCGGAGAAGGGCCAGCTTACTACGGTTATTGGCTGCTGTAATGCCGTAGGGCAGTTCATTCCTCCAGGCCTTATTTTTTCAAGACGTAAGAGGTTTAAACCTCGCCTAATTGAAGATGGACCAATTGGATGCATGGGATGGGTTTCCGATTCCGGATGGATTAATTCCGATATCTTTCTGGAATGGCTGGAATTCTTTGCGAGGACTGTACGACCAAGCCCTACGAACAAGGTCTTGCTCATATTAGACAACCATGCTTCCCACCATGCGCTCGAGGCCTTGGAATTTGCTTCCAAGAATGGAATAATAATGCTATCAGTGCCACCCCATACTACCCACAAACTGCAGCCGTTAGACGTGTCGGTCTACAGATCATTCAAAACATCATTTGAAAGTGCTGTGGATAAATTCCAAAAAAATAACCCAGGTAGGCGTATCGGTCAATATGACATCGCTAAGTTGATTCGTGAGGCATCGGATAAATCCTCAACCGTTACTAATGCCACAAGCGGCTTCAGGAGAACAGGTATTTCCCCGTTTGACAGAAACCTGTTTTCGGATGCAGACTATGCACCTGCTGACGTTTATTTTCGTCCTGACAACCAGCCAACAGTCGGAATTAATCCTAATAATGATGACACAGGGGTAATAAACGGTGAATTGCTACAGTTAGACCTAACTTGTGATTTAGCAATAGAACCAGACGCACTAAACAATGCCACAGAAGTTGTTGCTTCAACATCTGCCATACCCACCAATGTCGAAGAAGCTAGACCTTCAACATCTGCCGGACCCACCAATGTCGAAGAAGCTAGACCTTCAACATCTGCCAGACCCGTAAGCAGAAGACTTCGGTTCAACGATGCCTGTAGCACAAACATCAGACCCCAAACTTTAGGCCTAATTACACCACAAGAAATAATTCCACTGCCAAAAGTTATCCACAAAAATGGCAACAAGGTCAGCCGATGTCAAAAATCTGAAATATTAACTAGTTCCCCATTCAAAAAGGTCATCCGAGAAAAATCTTTGAAACGAAAAACATCCCTGCATAGCCAAGAAGCTAAATCCAAGCCTGCTAGAGCTACTAAGGACCAAAAAGAAATTGCGCAAACAACAACCGGAAAATCAAAAAAAAATGATGGACAAGGGCAACGAAACAGTCACGGAAAAGTAACTGCTCCCAAATGCCATTTACGCAAACCTAAAACCCCAAAATATTTTCCTAATCGTGACGAAGGACAGGATATCGTATTATGTTTGGTCTGTTCGGAGGTATTTATAGATCCACCAACCGAAGACTGGATCCAGTGCCATCTTTGTGAACATTGGGTTCATGAACTGTGTGCCGACATACCAGTCATTGGGTGTCAATACGAATGTGACCTTTGCATAGGTGACAGTCAAGTGTAAGCCTACATGTGTATCACAAATATAAAGATATTGTTTAGTTTTATTTATATCTTAACATTTCCAATAAATCTTATCATTCTTGTGACATTTAAAAATGATTTTCACTTAGTTTTACATTGCTTTCCACTTTGCCTTACATTGCTTTCCACTTTGCCCTCCTTATGAAGGCAAAGTGGAAAGTTACAACCTTTTTTCATAAATTATAAAACATACATGGTTTAATTTTTTTTAAACTTCTTCTGCTTGTACATGACTTCCTTAATACAATAACTATACTTCAAAAAAAAATTAAATTAAAAAAAACTAAATTTCACTACAAATTTTTAATTTCTCCCATAACCTTTCCACTTTGCCCACCCTTCCCTATGCCTAAATGATATATTATGATGAAATATGAAATTAATAGGGATGCCCAACGATATGAAAATCCATTATCGATATCGAAAAGAAATGGCCAAACGATATCGATATTTTCCCTCCAATTTTTAAATATAGTTTCCATGGCAGTTCCCCCAACATGTGCGTCTTCCCATCGCCACGACACTGTATGACGCCAGTTCGAACCGTGCCGTGTGCACTCTAGGCAGCAAACGACGCGATGTCGACTGGATACTGCAGAATTACTCGATGCCGAAGCTACTCAAAACCAATTTTTTCATTTTTTACGCGTTTTTAACTCAATTTTGGTACTTTGAAATATCGCGATGTAGAAAACAAATATCGATATCGAAATTAATTGTGTGTATCGATATATATCGATATCGATGGGCAACCTTAGAAATTAATGGAATCAGGAAAACATTTCAATAATAGAAAAACAGGCTTATTAATGAACATAGTACTAAGTCTGAAGTAAAATTCCATTAAAACAATAAAGCTGCAAACCACTACAGCTGTTCAGCTCAGCTCAGTAGCCGGAGAAGTGTGAGTAATCACTTCGGTACCGTCCAAGTGCCGCACACAGTACTATCCGCTCAGGGCCGGTACATCACTTGGTTTGCCAGTCCCATTCGGTTTCTGGACCGCATAGTAGGCAAAGTTTTAGGAGCGAACCCAACACAGTGCTCTCTTCAATTGGAACTGCCTTCTACTTGGTCCGGCCTTCCGTACAAGTTGCTCGATCGAGCAATCAAGGATGAACGGAACCGAGCTGAAGAGAGATAGTGACAATATTGAGCAAGTGCACGGTGTCTCATATGAGTCAGTGCATTTCAATTTGATGCGGAATGCTGAACTGAACTGAACGGCTGTAGAGCGTTCAAACTTCAAAGCTTAACTCTTTTAAAAGTTTCTCACGTAGGCCTATTTAATCATGGGATGAGCAAAGCGAAGACTTCAATTTGACTTGTGTTTTTTGTTTGTTTTTTACTTACGTTACCCCAAGAAAAATAGCTCGGGTGTTTTGTTTTTGTTAGTTTTTTTGTCTGTTTGTTCGCTCTCTACCGGGCAAACGGCATATGCGATCTTGATAAAAATTGGAGGGGACCTTCGAAATCTCTGAACTTAAAGCTGTGTTGTTTTTGGGTACAATCGAAGAAATATTTCTCATAAATATCGTACTTTTACGATTTTTTTCGATTTTTTGTGCGATATTTTCGTGATATTTGGCAAACGGCTACTCCGATATTGATGAAACTTTATAGGAACGTTTAAAATCACTGAAATCATATATGTTATGATTTTAGAGACATTTGAAAAAATATTTCTTATAGGAATCGTACTTTTACGATTTTTTCTCCGGTTTTTAATACGATATTTTCGTAAGATTTGGGCCGATTTTGACCAAACGGGTGGGGCTACAACGTTCATATTTTACATTGACATAAAGATTATGGTGATGTAGTGCTTCTTGAAAGAAAAAGTTGAAAAAGTTGGTCAAAATTCATAGAAATATAGGTTTTAATATAATCCTTTTACAGGTGTATAATGAACAAGTAATAATAGTAACTATAGAAAAAGTAAGGAGATTCCACATAAAAACGTAATCATTGGACAGAAATATTTCAAAAAAAAGCTCATCCATCAACGCGACTGGAAAAAGCGTTCGCGAAGCGGCCTAGTAAATATTTAATACAATCCAGAAATTGCAAAATCCATCCCGACCGGTGTTTGAACTTGTGTTTCCATTCCAGGCGGAAGAGAAGACGGTGGTCGAACTGGGAGGCAACATGCAACGACTGGGCACGATGCACTACAAGAACCAGCAGATACTCTTTGAGTTGAAGCAGAAGGAAGACGCGCAAGTGTTGGAGATCGACGGGATAGAGTTGTCCAAGAAACAGCTCGTCAAGTTTGTTCAGAAGCAAGACAAGGAGGTGCTACGTCAGAGGGAGATCGTCTACGGCTTGGTGAGTGGCTCTCATTATCGATATACTGTAGTACCGGTAACAAGAAAATCGATATTGATATAATGCGTAATAAATGTATTGTGTAGGTCTTAAATTTTTTTGTTGAACCGTAATTTTAATTGTTTTCAAAGTAAGGCTTACCAAGATATATATGCAAATATTTTTATAAATATATAATTTTTACAAAATGTAGGGGCCTACCAATTGCTAAAAACTCACAAAAATTTGACAAAAATTACTGATGATTTGACAAATTTCTCTTGTAATTATTAATTAAATTAAAAATATAATTTACTAATTTTTTAAATTTTGACAAATTTTGGAGGTAGTTTTCAGAGCAACTAAAAAAACAGCAAGAAAAAATTAGTGTGCTACTATTTAAACTAGATAGGGTAAGTGTATTCTATTGATGATAATTGAAAATACATTCAGGCTTACGCTAAATATAGTAGTACTATTACGTTTGATGTTTGTTTGTTGGACAGGACTTTGACGCGGCTAAACTCGAGTCTCGCATCGCGCACATGTCCGGTAAAGAAGCGGAACTCGAGGAAAAGGAGGCTCGAGAAAATAAGATTCTGGAGCTGCAGTCTACGCTGGCTGAGAAGATGGCCGCCTTCAACCTCTTCACGCAGCAAGTGGCGAGCCAAGAGGTAAGGTCTCTGATCAGGCGTTTAACAGGGCCATTCTAGATCACTTCCGAATAACAAATGGTAGCCTGGTTCTGTCAAGCTGACGACCACCGTTATTAATAATATATATTATGTGTTAGAAGCTCCATTTATAAAGGCTCCGTTTCATGAATATAACAGTATGTATCAGTATTATTATTATTACTAGGGAAACGCCAAAGTCGTTGTTAAACGAGTGAGTGAGCCATGTGTTGAGTACCCGATTACATTACTTTTCTTCCCCCTGCCTTAGGCCTACCTAGCCTATCATAGGCTAGAGAGGCGCATTATGACCTTACAGTTGACGCGCCCTTCCCCGTATGCCAACTAAACTTTAAAAAACTATTATTTATACGAATATAATTATCAAACTTAAGAGGGTATGCTGAGGCTAGAACGGAGGCGAGTTTAGGCGCTCAGCTTTCTGGCTTTTTCGGGTAAACGGTTTATAACACCATTATCAAATTTCACACTTACTTTTATAAAGAATAAATCTATGTTATCCATTATGCATATTCCTAAATTAATTCATTGATTTTGAATTAAAATTTAGTGAAATCACCAAAATTTACTCAATTTTGGTCAACTTCGGGAATTTATTCCAAGTGAACAGATTTTTTTAACTCAAATTTGCATAATAGATAACAACGTATAAATCCATGTGAACGGGCAGGTCAATTTGGTTTTATCGTAAGATAAACGGTTTGGTGGGAATTTCCAGAATTGTAATCCATGTTTTGGATCCCCCATCTTTTCACGTTTTGGACTTATGTCTCGCATTGGATCTTTATGGTGCAGCGGCAATCGGCAAGTTATGTAAGTTGGACCCCTACCGGCGGTAGAACAAGATGATATTATACTTTTTAGAAAGCTTACTTCAATATACATATGTTAAGCCGTATCCGAGAAAAATCCATCTTGTTCTACATGCCGTTTTGGCGCTTTGAGCGCGTCGCGACGCTTCCGCACGGCGCTTCACTCTTTTGATCCTTATTTCCAAACCAAACACGATAGATTAACAAACTTAGTACCATTGTTTAGAAAAAGAATGGTTCTTTCTAGTGAATATCCACATTAACCCATCAAAAATATTTTAGGGTATTTAAATTGGCCTACAACGCAAAAATGACACTTTTTATCAATTTTACTTGGATATTCAATGCCAATTTACGAGAACATTTGAAAACATATTGTTGGTTTATCAGTCTTAAAAACATGCTGTCACATGTGTTATAATACTACAATGCACAGATATGTATACAAAGTCACCGAGATTGTGCATGACATGCGTTTGTTCGGCCGCGCGTCTTATTTACTTCCGCTGTCGCGCAGAGTACTATACTATTCACTGTGAGGTCCGGGCGCCAAACCGAACACTTAGAAGAGACAAATTGGCAATAAAACTTTTAGCTCAATTCAAAATGTAAGAATTTAAATCAATAACTAAAATTCTCTGACACACGTAACGTCAAATATTAATTTAGGGTGTAGCACTTAGGCATGTTAAAGTGTGTATGACATTCTTGTGTGGCTTTTACTGGAATGTAATATATAAAGCTACCAAAAACATTTGTTATTTTCCCATAAAACACACGAAATATTAAAATAAAAATATAATGGGTTATTTTATTAATACTTTATAGGCCTCTACCTACCTTATTGTTGTTATCAATAAGTAAGTTTTGCTCACCATTCGCGAGTTGCAGACTTCTCGGTGCTAAATTATTTTGAGGCATAGGAACTTATTTTTGAGTATATTTTAATCATTTTTAGTTATGGATAGAATCTAAAGAGTGTAATATAGATCCTTGAATCTCGTCTCTCGTGTTCTATAGATACCTTGGATTTTCTGTAAATAATCGTGTTCCAGCTATTACCACGTATTACTTACATAAATATACAACATTACCGTTATAGTTTGTGTTTTTCCATCTTTACAGGATTATAATTCACATGTAATTGTATAATTCAGTTTTATTTACATTTCTGCAATTTTTATCACACCCACAAGCACTGATACAAAGCTCGTTTGCATTGGCACTTGTCTGTTTCACACGGCTTGTCACTACAGTAATGATGTGTGATTGGTTGACAAAAATACGATATTATTAGACGTTGTATGTTCTCCAACCGTAGTCGAATGACGGCAATAATGGATTTGCAACATGGCTCTAACACCATCCTAAACCATACCAAGCATTGAAATTTGGCCCTCTTAGCATGCAGTTGAAACGCATTATCATCAGTAGGGGTTCATTAGGGCTTCATATTTATTTATCCGTAGTTGTAGTCGAAGGAAAATTTAGATGTGTGAGAAAATTCACTTCCAGCTTTCGAAAATGGCAATACATACATATACATCTCTACAATACATCTTTAACAAATCATGTTAAAGTATATTTCGACAGTGTACACAAACATGTCCATCTCTAGACTTGCATGTTGATTGCAATTATTTTTTGTTATTTTGTGGTAATATAATAACCAAGGCATGTCGTTGGACTCGACCAGGTTTGAGCTGCTTTCATAAACAAATGTATAAGAACTTCCATTACGTTTTAATAGCTCGTACATCACGATTTAGTTGTTTACCTTGCAGAAGAGATTGGCAGTCACATAAGCGTATATTCCCGGTATAGTTATTAAGTTGGTAAATCCTCCATCACCAAACATTGATTTTATGCTGACCACAAACGCCTTTGTCAAATGCATGCCACCTAAACGCATTCTTATTTTACCGGGGAGAGAGCTGGTTTTCTCGGGTTTACTCCATAAGATTTGCAATGTATTGCTGTATATGACAAGATCTGCAATGATCAGAATATGAGTTTGGTCGATCTTCTCAGCAACGTTACCGAGGTTGAGAAGTGCAGTGTATAATATGAAGAAAACGTCAGAAGACTGATGTTGCTGATGTTGAAGCGTTAAAAGCCTCTCCATGATGGAATATTGGAATTTGGAATATCACTTTATAAATCGGTGAATACGCAATAATTATTTCTAACTAGGCACTTGATTTGTGATTAAAGATAGGTCTCCTCATCAAAGTTTTGTCTGTAATTTCTAATGGTTCGGCGTGGGGTTTATCATATCGAAGTATAATGTGTTTAATCTTTTTCTGATGTCAGAATTTTGTAACTGTCAATTGGGAATTTTAATTCACAGTTCTTTAATATAGCACGACGACTGTGTCATAAGTTGGGTTTTTACCGTCAATGGTTTCTTCTTGGTTGTATAAATTATCAATAGAGGCGTCTAGGATAGAATAATATCATGTTCATAATATCATTCAATTCCATGAGGTACGAACAAGTCATCTTCAAGTACTAACTGACACTTGGCAACATACGTCTCGAACCTGGGAATATTGTCGTAAGAACAACTACGTACATCCAATGGAGAATGCAAAATGTGTACAAAAGTTATGCTCCCAAACTCATGATGCACGAACACTCCTAAAGCAAGAGGGGTTCTTACATATTTGGATTGTGTCATTAGGTTATGCCACAATGCTAGAGTTAGCACATGGATATCTTGGGGACTAATTAATTACAGCTGAAAAGTAGGTACTAACACCAAGTCCATAGAAACAATCATAATAATATATAGCATCATAACGTTACGTTTTCACACATTTGTGTTTTCTGTCACAAATGACAAAGAAATCTGAATCTCTTTTACTCTTCATTAATTGTCTCACAATAATGAATATATCAGCAGCTTGGTGCAAGACCATTCTCTCGGAAGGTTTGATGTCCACGTTTGTTTCTTCGTCATTATTGGTTTCTTGAAGAGTCTCTTCGAGCTTAGACACCTTTTATAAAGTTTCACCGACACTCATCAGTTATTGTAGACTAAATCGGTTTTACCTAACAGTTCGTACTTACACCTCGCCTTCCTGTACCTCTTTATAATACTGGGTGTATATTTTCAATAGCACAAGATTATTGATCAACAGCCCAACGGCAAAAATCGTGGAATTCTACATTCAGTTTCATAGATATATCTTGGTACAGGTCGATGACGGACCCAGTGTCTTAACAATTGCAGTCACAAAATAGACAGTGTCTGATCGACTACTTTCTTGAGTTTAGTCCATTTCGTTTTTGGTTCTTCGTCCAAAGATACAATTCGTATAATCATGTCTTGAAACACAGTTTACCCATTTTGGCATTGCATTAAGAAAATCTGACTCATCTCATCTACTCCATGAAATTAATTTTCGATCATGTTATAACAATAATATGAAATTGAATGAGGTGAATACTGTTTTCCAGTCATAGAGCTTTTAAAATAATATCGTGATTTATGTAACAAACACGCAAATAATCTCAAAGCACGGAACAAACAACAATACACGTTTTGTACTGCTACAGTAGCATCTACAACGAGACGGACTTTAAATTCCAAATTTCATTTTGAGTGTTGCCCACACTATTTAGTTTAAAAAAAAAACTCAATGAAGCAGCTCTGTTTAAAAAAAATATATATTATATTTGTGATGCAAGACTGCGATGCAGCTTTGTGCCTGCATTTGCTGTCGATTGACAAAAACTGTAACAAAATGTTCAATTGACCTGAAATATGACATGATAGCATTTATAAAAGTTACACCGCTTAATAACAAAGACATTTGTTGATTGATACCTACATGGCGAAATGGTAACGTATGAGCGGTTTGGCGCTTACACTTCACAAATGTACTCTGCGCGACAGCGGAAGTAAATAAGACGCGCGGCCGAACAAACGCATGTCATGCACGATCTCACCGACATCGTATACCTTATCTGTGCATTGTAGTATTATAACACATGTGACTGCATGTTTTTAAGACTGATAAACCAACAATATGTTTTCATATGTTCTCGTAAATTGGCATTGAATATCTTAGTAAAATTAATAAAAAGTCACATTTTTGCGTTGTAGGCCAATTTAAATACCCTAAAATATTTTTCAAGGGTAAATGTGGATATTCAATAGAAAGAACTATTCTTTTTCTAAACAATGGTACTAAGTTTGTTAATCTATCGTGTTTGGTTTGGAAATAAGGATGGAACGAGTGAAGCGCCGTGCGGAAGCGTCGCGACGCACTCAAAGCGCCAAAACGGCATGTAGAACAAGATGGATTTTTCTCGGATACGGCTTATCGTATGTATTTTGAAGTAAGCTTTCTAAAAAGTATAATATCATCTTGTTCTTACGCCGGTAGGGTACCTCATCGAAATAAGCGTCTCCGGGCCGCCTGGCCGCTCGACCATTAAGGCTTATTTTGTGCAACCAATTAAGGATTTCAATATAAAAGTACTTTATTAACATCCATTCAAAATTTGGTAATGATATTACCAACCGTTCAGCAGGAATCATCAACACCTGTTTGCGCGCATTTGAGTTGGGCCAAGCTCAGCGTACCCTCTTATGTTCCCGGGTACTCACCACATGACTCGCTCACTCGTCTAACTACGACTTTGGCGTTTCCCTAGTCTAGTTGGCTAAGGCGCCCTTGTAGCCGAAATGTGAAAGAAGTGGGTTCAATCCCCTGGTCGGGAAAGATTTTGTAATTTCTAGATTGTATTTAAAAAATAATTAAACATGTTTTGAAATGCATATAACGCAGTGTAGTCCATCATCTGTGGCAATAGGGCCTACTATGGTAAACATAGCCAGTACGAAAAACGTGAAAATATTGCAAGGTTTACTCAATCTACGAGCGGAATTTGGGGGTACCTTGACGTGCAACATTCGACAGACCTTGCATGGGCACGGCATTTCACGGCCAGGCGAATAACAAACAAAAAATATCTTTTCAAAATCTAAAACATTGTACCCGATTACATTACTTTTCTTCCCCCTACCTTAGGCCTACCTAGCCTATCATAGGCTAGAGAGGCACATTATGACCTTACAGTTGACGCGCCCGTCCCCGTATGCCAACTAAACTTTAAAAAACTATTATTTATACGAATATAATTATCAAACTTAAATGCAAATGTTCCCGGGTACTCAACACATGACTCGCTCACTCGTCTAACTACGACTTTGGCGTTTCCCTAGTCTAGTTGGCTAAGGCGCCCTTGTAGCCATAATGTGAAAGAAGTGGGTTCAATCCCCTGGTCGGGGAAGATTTTGTAATTTCTAGATTGTATTTAAAAAATAATTAAACATGTTTTGAAATGCATATAACGCAGTGTAGTCCATCATCTGTGGCAATAGGGTCTACTATGGTAAACATAGCCAGTACGAAATACGTGAAAATATTGCAAGGTTTACTCAATCTACGAGCGGAATTTGGGGGGTACCTTGACGTGCAACATTCGACAGACCTTGCATGGGCACGGCATTTCACGGCCAGGCGAATAACAAACAAAAAATATCTTTTCAAAATCTAAAACATTGTCGTTAAAATAATTTCTAAACATTGGAAGTCTATTTTTCAGTTTATTATTTCTTGTAGGTTTAAATCGCAATGAATCTTGCTGATTTTGTTAGCAGTTCTCAATAAACTCGTACCGGATGTCCGTTTAAAATTTCAGCGCAATCTGTTCAGCGATTCGGCTGATTTTCAACGTACACACACACACACACGCACGCAGAAAAACCATAAGGGCCGTTTAAGTCGAATGGAGATCACATACGTTCGCTACGCTCACTCGTTCAATTATTAGCAACTTGTCTACACATCTATTTGTGTCTGTGTGACCAACCTGTTTTTTTAAGGTAAGCTGTCGTCCTTCTGTACCTTTACTCTCACTGAAACATGTTTATTCATGTTCCCAGTTTAAGTATGTATCAAAATGTATGTATTAAAAAGGGCCATGAGGTATATGTTGCACCTGGGAATGACGAGGGACTCATGACGACCATATTTTAAAGATTTGAAAATGCCTGTACATGCTGGAGGCAATAACGTTTGTACATGATTTCCCAACATATTTTATTGCAAATGATGGGGTTCACAAATTCAACACAAGAGGTAGACTCAACCGACACCAAGTGGGGCATAGACTTAAGTTGCTAGATAATGATGCAGTCCATATGGCAGTTAAAATATTTAATAAACTGCCAGATGGCAAAAAAACAATGCACACTAACATAGGATTTAAGCTCAAAGTAAAATATTTTTTTCTGAAACATGAATTTTATACTGTTACAGAATATTTTTGTATGAGCGTAGCGAAGATTGTCTGTCTGTTAACACGATTCCGGCTAAACCGATACTCCAATTGCGATGAAATTTTCTGGAGGCCTTCGAAATCTCTGAACTTAGAACTGCCACTTTTTTGAGCGTAATCAAAAAATTATTTCTCATGAAAATCGCAATTTTACAATTTTTTTTTATTTAAAAAAATATTCTTTGACTTACAACACCTACCCTACATGCTTTATCCGATTGTGATATTTTTTCACAGAACCTAAATTTTATGAATTAATATATTCGTGTGAAATTTGAGCGCAATCGAAAAATTATTTCTTATGAAAATCGCAATTTTACGATTTTTTTATTTTTAAAACATTTTTTCGACTTATAACACCTACATGCTTTATCCGATTGTAATGATTTTTTCACAGAACCTTAATTTTATGAATAAATCTATTGGTGTGAAATTTAAGCGCAATCGAAAAATAATTTCTCATGACAATAGCAATTTTACGCTTTTTGTTGTTTAAAAAAATTACGCTCATCCAACAACGCACCTGAAAAAGCGTTTGCGAAGCTTCCTAGTAATTATGTACGGTATGTATAAAACAAGTTTATAATATTATTCTTTATTTTGATGATTAGTGACTTATCCATTATGTGGAACACTAAGTTTGGTTTGGAATTTCGATGTAGGCCTACTGTGTTTTGATTTATCTTAATAATTTTGTCTAAAATGCCGTTAGGCACTGTCGTATAAGTGTATACCTACATACCTAGTTATAATTTAGTTTTATAGTTTATAAGGATAACTTTCAATACTTAATGACATTATTATGAGTGCAATAAGAAAATCTTATAAATGATGTAACACGCTCAAATGCCAAATTTTCATAAGAATGCCAATAACTAAATAATAAGTAATCAACTGCATAATTTTATCAGTCAACATTTATCACTCATCTCATGCATTTATTAGATTGATTATTTAAAGTAATTTTTGAAGCTTAAACTTTATTAGGTGGTTAACTGGACGTTGAGATTGGTTGGCTTGGACTGACTTAACTTTAATGTCCCACCGAAAATCAGTTCTGTGACTGAGTGGGTAGACTCTTAATTCAATTTTTTTTAAATCTATGGACCTTCATCAATAAGTTAATTAATTAATCACCCACTCAATGTGTCTTCCCCTGCAGGAGGAAGTGCGTCGCGTCACCGTGGCGATCAGCCTCGACACGAAGGAACTGAACCGGCTACAAGACCACATGCAGGACCAGCTGTTACTATCGGAGGGCGGACAGAAACAGCTGAATAGGAGCGAAGCCAACAACCAGGAGCGACAGGTGGAGGAGAACGTTCTGCGGCTGCGCGTCAAGCAGGCGGAGAAGAACATCAAGCGCGAGGGGGGGAGGTTGTACTCGCTCGAGAAGCAGCGCATGGAACTGGAAGCGGTGCGTACATATCGGTCATTACCGTGGCCGGGTCCAGCGGTAGGGGTTGTAAATCATAAATACGAATACTGTAAATAAATATTTATTAATTTTATTTATTTATATGGAAATCATTCAAACCATATTTTTAATAATCGTTCTCTGCTGAGAATCAAACCCCGGTCTCCTGATTGCCGGTCGGGTGGTTTAGCCCCAAGCTACCAAGACGGTTAACAAAGCTACACCTGGATTGTTGTTCATAGTAAATGGGGAGAAATGTTAATAAATCACTTTTTTGTAAGCAATACCAACCAATAAAAACAAAAAATCAATCTATTTTTCCAGAAATGATTCAACGAGTTAAAAAAATTATCAATTGATGAATTATTCATTCATGAATATGTATCCATCGTCAACCATCACTAAGTAACAATAACAGTAAGTTGCCCGCTTACTATTTTGTTGTCATGTTGTATTTTGTTGTTCAAACGAGGTAGGAATTGCCAGATTTAGTTCTTTTAGGCATTTTAGTAGGCATTTTTAGAGCTTGGAAGAAGAATGAGTATGGTCTTCTCAGACATAGTAAAAGCGTATGATAGTGTGCCAAGGAAAGTGGTATGGGAGAGTCTGGAAAGAAAAGGAGTGGATAATGGGCTGATAGACAGGGTGAAAAGTATGTATGAAGTTTGTGAAAGCTGTGTGAAAACACAATTTGGATTGTCAGGGTGGTTCCAAATAACAACAGGGTTATGGCAAGGAAGTGTGTTGTCACCTCTGTTATTCATAATCGTGATGGATGACATCGAAAACAAGGTCAAGATGGAGGCAATGGAAGATGTAGAGGTTATGTTGTTTGCTGATGACTTGGTGGCATGGTCCGAGTATGAGGAGGTACTCCAAAGATATACAGACGTGTGGAATAGAAACATAGAAGAAGCAGGTATGAAAATAAGCATTATAAAGAGTGAGGTTGTAACTATGCCAGGAGAAGGGGACACAGGGAATTATCAAGCACAGATGAACATTGGAGGAGAAACCCTGAAAGTGGTGGATAGTTTTAGTTATCTAGGAAGTGAAGTAATGGAAAGTGTAAAGATAAAATAGAAAAGGAGATGAACATCAGAATAAAAAAGCCAGTAACTTTAACCAGTGTGTGAAAGGCCTAGTGTACGGGATAGGGAAATATCTATTCAGTGTAAGATGACACTATATAAAACCTATTTCATACCGATCCTTACGTATGCAGCAGAAACCTGGACAATGGGAGATCGAGAGGAGTCAGATGCAGGTGGAAGAGATGAGATTCCTGAGGAGCACAGTGGGCAAGACGAGAAGGGAAAGAATAAGAAACACGGACATTAGAGAAATGCTAGGAGTAGAAAAGGTAAGTGACAGAATAGGAAGGGCAAGGTAGAGATGGTATGGACATAATGAAACAAATGGGGGAAAATAGGATGCCCAAGAAAATGTATGAAAGAAGGAAGAAGAAGACGGGGTAGACCCAGGAAGAGATGGAAGGACATCATAGCAGAAGACTTGGAGGCAAGAGGAGAGAGCTGGGAAGATGTGGAAGAGATACGATTGTGGGAGGATAGAAAGAAGTGGAAAATTTTGTTGCTAAACCCAAGCTGACCTTGCCAGAAGCAGGAAACGGCAATGGATAATGATGATGAGTAGGCATATGAAAATGAAAAAAATGTATGAATGAAGGATTGAAGAAGACGGGGTAGACCAAGGAAGAGATGGAAGGACATCATAGCAGAAGACTTGGAGGCAAGAGGAGAGAGCTGGGAAGATGTGGAAGAGACACTATTGTGGGAGGATAGAAAGAAGTGGAAAGATTTGGTTTCTAAACCCAAGCTGACCCTGCAAGAAGCAGGAAACGGCGATGGATAATGATGATGAATGATGATGAGTAGGCCTAAATATTAAATAATAAACACTTTTTTCCTGTTTTACCGTATTGTCATCAACTTTAAATTAGCCCTAACAATTAAGGTTCCGATGTTTATTTGTTAGTATTTATTTTCTTTATTTCCTCTCTGTAGGCCATGAAGGAACGTCAGGCAGAGATAACCGCGCACACCGACCTATTACAGCAGCAGAAACGAGCGCTGATAGAAGAGAAAGCAAAAATACATAGTTGTATTCAAGACCGTATCATTAAGATAGACCAACTGCAGAAAAGGTAGACAATTAGCATAGATGGACTTACACTAAGTACCTCTTAGCTTGTTGGGGGATTAAAGTATGAACCATGTAGGCCAGAGAAAGAGTCTATTACTAAGGTGGGTGTTGCAAGTATTTTAGCCAACCTGAAGTAGGCCTACTATTATTATTCGAGTTGCGCTCAATAATCAGTATTGTTTTACTGTGTTGGTTGTGATAGGATGCCTATCGGCTAGGTTAGTGTGTGCGATTAGGGAAAGAAGAAAGGAGACCAACTGCTTACCTTAAACGAGGTGGGCAGCTGTGTGAAACTTGCTAGTTAAACAAATATATATAAAACAGATACACAATGTCAAACGTTTTGGCCAACGTGGCCTTGATCACTGACCATTAGAGAAAAATTTAAAGTTATTTACAATATATTACAAAGCGCTATTGGGGGTGAGTATGGGTGGCAGTGCAACAGGTGGAGGGGAGGGGGGGGTCTAAGGAGGAAGGCCTATCTTAGGTTGAGGTTGGGTTTTTGGCACGAGCTTGTTACGATTTGATGTGCGATATGTTTTATTTACTGAACTTTATATATTTGGATGAGCAAAGTGAAGACTTCAATTTCACTGACCCCCCCCCCCCCCCCAAAAAAAAAGCCCGGGTGTTTTTTTTGTGCTTTACCGGTCAAACGGCATATGCGATCTTGATGAAAATTGAAGGGGACCTTCAAAATCTCTGAACCTGCCACGTTTTTTGGGTATAATCAAAGAAATATTGCTCACGAATATCGTACTTTTATGATTTTTAATGCAATATTTTTGTGACATATGGGCCGATTCTGACCAAACAGGTGAGGTACAACGTTTAATTTTTTTAGGACTTTAAAGTAATGGGAGTATTGCCTTTGAAAGAAAAAGTTGAAAAAAAATTTAGCCAGAACCATAGAAAAAGGTTTTAATGATTTTTTTTTTTTGGGTATTTAATAAAAATTAACAAAAAACAATGAAACTTAAACAACCCCTCCAATGCATTAAAAAAAGCACTTGAAGAAAGTCCCCGAAAACTAAAAATTAAAAAAAGCTACCCATCAACGCACTAAAAAAAAAAGCTTTTGCCGAATCGGTTAGTTAAAACTTTTTGAAGTAATAAAAAGCCTTTATTCAATTGCAGTTTCTGAAAAAACTTTTTCAAACCCAAATACTGTGTCCCACATTTATTCCCAAAAAAATTGGTGGCAACTTTTCTAGGCCTAGATGGTATTCAATCATGACTTGCCCATTACTGGAAAAAGGGGCATTAATTGGGGCCAAATCCCATCTTTTTTTAGTTATTGTTTATTCCTAATCATTATAGTATTAAACTATAACCTTTAATAACCCATTTTAGTTGAGACGATATGTCGAAACGCTCAATGTAACATAGTGAAAAGTCTTGAGGGAAATAACAAAGATTTTTTATTGCTTTGATTAGGGTTTTGTTGTCTGTAGGTACGAGATTGCCTGGTCGCTAGGGAAAGAGAAACGGAGAGCATTTGTCAGTTACACACTTCAAGAAAAAGGGTTTTAAATCTTTGCAGGTAACTAATTTTTGTAAGTGGTAATTAAATTACATTAAAACTTGAAAACCCTCAGATAAGATTTTTTGTAAAAAAAAACCAATATACAAAAAATTGATAAATTTGCCCAAAAATAGTTTGATAGGGCCTCTATAAAGAAAAAAAAAATTGACCCTATAAAAAAAATTGATACAAATGAAGAAAACAAAATAAAAATTCAAACAAATTGTCTTCAAAAAATTTTTTTTAAAAAATTTTCATACTTGGTACTGAAATTTGGGAAGGCCCAGGAGAAGTCCCAACTTAAAGAAGAGGGAGCGAACGGACGAGAAGATCCACCGCGCGGAGAAAAATTCTCGGGGAAAAACACTCTCAAGGTCGCAACCCCACCAACGACGTCTACAATTAGCCTGACTCCGGTCGACACGGCGGTGAGAGTCGGAGGTAATTGAGAGATACAAAGTTTAGGAGTTCAGGTGTAGAGGATACTAATTGGTGTACCACAGAACCTCATTATAAGTCAAGGAAGAGTAGGGTGATCGTGTTCAGCTTAAGATTTCATTCTAATTGGGAAATTTTGGGGTTAATTTGTAAAATAAAATCAAGTAAGAAAAATTGGTGTATACTGTTCTTATTATTTGGACTGCTATTTAAGTATTTGTTTGTCATTTTTAAAATGATCAAACAATCAATTAACATTTTAATTGGATTAAATTTTATTAATTTTTTTAATGGCTTAAATAATTTTAATTTATCATTTTATCTCTCCCGGATTTGTCAGTTCAACAAAAAATTACAACCCTTTTAAAAGGCCATTTCCCCCCGGGAAGGGGTTAAAAGTACCCTAAATTTGTTTATTTAGTTAATTTTTTTTAAAAAGAACATATTGTAATGTCCCAAAAATTTTTCTTCAGTAATTACAAATATGGCCCCTCAAGTAATAATAATTTTTGACTGAATACAAAAAATAAAAAAAAATCCAAAAATAATGCAAAAAATGTATCTTTTTGAAAATATTTTCCCAGAAATATAAAAAATTACCGATTTAAAAACAAGATTTTGGCATGTCCACTATAAAATTCATTGCTTAAACCTGGGAAGTACGTAAACCAAAGTAAAAGCATTACTGTGACAAAAAGTAATTTATCCTTTTCTGATGAGTAGGGGTCCAGGGAAATTTCGTTTTGCCATAAAAAATACTTTTAATAGAAATGAATAAAACATATTTCTTAGTGTTTTAGATGAAGTTTTACATCAAATTTTTCAAATTTGAAGTGTATATTAACGCCAATAAAAAATATTTTTTGATTTTTCCGTCATAAAGCATTAACATATTTCTGTTCTTTTCACGCTAAATTTTATGAAAATTTAAACTATTTCCCCTATATTTTATTATGATTGCGTTTTAAAAAAATTTAAAAAAATCCAGAAAAAAAGACAAATTTTTATGTGCATTTGTATGTAAAGGGTTAAAATACCTAAAAAATATTTTGGCATTTATAAAACTAATTTTCAATTTTTCAAAACTCTTTTTCCCGGACCCCTACTATAAGTGAATAAGGGTTTTTCCATCACTATTATGTATACAATCAAAATGGGGTATGTAGCAACCTTAAAAAATGATAACCTTGACAACTTCCCAGCTTTCACTACAATGCATTGCCGTTACAGATCCCGAGTATCAAGAGAAAGGGGGAAACTAGATGCACGGTACTTTTTAGGCAAAAGACACACTCCGGATGACGCAAGCAGCTGGCCGAAAAATAACAGGAATAAAAGGGAAGTTTTTTAAGCCAAGAGTTGATAGTTTTTCAACTAGAAACCTAGTGGCAAATTATTATGTTTTCCACCTGAATGAACTTAGGTAAAGGAGGGCCCGTCTATTGGAAAAAAAGAAAACGCATGATAGTCTTGCAAGCCAAAAAAGCAGGCATTAGAAAAGAAAATGTGTATAATTTGTGAACTTGTTTTTTGGGTTTTTTTCTCGATTTGGTAGTCGGGAAACACTCCCGTAGGGTAATTGTTATTTTTTCTACAATTTGAAATTAGGATTAAGGACGCTTGTAACAAACGAACCTACGACCCTCGTTTAACGATAAGCTCTCGTTGGATACTTCTCAAAAGTTAAACTTCGAAAAATAACATTTAATAAACAAAAACATACTCGGGTCGCCAATTAAAGTGAAACACGATTCGATCTCACTTGGAAGTAAAAATTAATTAAGAAAAAAACAACTGATAAAGACTAAATCACTCAAACTTGAATGATTACCTACCTGGGCGTAAACCTGGTTCAAGTCTAAAGTTACCTAACCAGTTTCAAACACACCCCATAATCCCCAAAGCCCCCACAAAATTTGGGAAAAAATCGTACAACAGCAAAGAAAAATCTCTGAAATAAAATTAAATTTTACAAAATTTTAGGATGACATTTACAACAGACTCAAGGTTCATATTAAACCAAACGGGCTATATTGCATGACACAAATGAATTTCCTTCTTTGACAAGGGAATCATTTAAAACCCTACCTATCAGTACTGATGTCAAAAAGCGAAATGGATATCATTTAAAGAATCTTTGGTCTGTGGACAACAGAAAATTTTCCCGAAATTTATGGAAATAAATTGTTAAAAAAATTTAAATTAAAAATACTCATCACAAATGTCAGACCCCACAAAACCTTATGACCGAAGAACCCCGAGGTAGTTCCGTAACTTGCTGCGATTGAGACGATCGAGTTTGTTTTAAAGATCCTGTCTTGAGTTGTATCCGGCGTATTATTTTGAGTTCAATTTTCCCCTTGATAATGTTTTGGCGGTGATAAAATACGATATTTTTTTTCGTGCGAAAACTCAACTCCGACCGACTTTTTTTAAGTTTCACATTGCCCGTTTATCAGCATTCCAAGTCCAAAAACCCCAATTTTTTTCCTGATCTCACAGGGTAAACGTCAGACGTTAAATAATGAAACACGCCTATTTTTATCGGCTCAGTTCTTTTTCTTACCCGTCTTTATTCCCAAAGCACTTCGTTCGACGTTGCGGGGCTCCAGGCACTCACGAATGTTCCGAGTTCTTATTGTTGATGTTTCTCAAAGCTCTTTGAAATTTAAAAAATTCGCCTTTTTATTTTTAAAACTAAAGCTTTTACGAATTCCGAAACCAAATTTACATAAAAACAAAGCCTCGGCCATGATATCGAATGATAATTAATGTTCCTTATATTTTCCCTATTTTTGGGATTCATAAACAATTTTATCCTCACGTTTTTCCTTTTTTATAATTTTTCAATCTGTTTTTCGTTGAATACGACCCCCAAAACCCTTTGCTTGCGTTACGCGTCTAAACTCCAGGCTACGCGAATATAATCTTTCTGGGTTCCTTTAAAATCCCAATAACTCTCGGCCAGATATCGAAGGGTTCAAACCCTTTTGGTTATCATCGTTTTTTTATCAAGTCCGTGGGTTTTATTAATTGTCCTAAAGCATGCAAAATTTTCTTTTTAATCACGTACCCCTGGGCTGGGGAAAGCCTTATAAAATGTACCTCGGTTGGTTATCGTTTTCGTTGATTTCTGGTTTTCTTTTTGGGCAGATCGCCGTTCACTTTCGATTATCACTTTCGCAGTTTTTTTAACACCGTTTTTCTATACCCAAAAGTGTTTTTTCCCTAAAACCTTTCCCTAAGTTTACGCAATCTCAAATCGCCCCGCAACGACCGTTTTCCAACTTAGTCTCAAAGCTCTACGAACCTCCCAAAACAAACCCCGCTTCAAAAATCAAAAACCGACTACTTTATGAAAAACCAATCAAAGCCCAGCACACGCGTCTTAAACTGAACTAGGTCCAAACAAATGTCCCGGGGTTTACGCTACATCAAAATGTGAAAATGATTTGGAAAATTATAAAATAGATTGAAATAGTTTTATATTAAAATTTAAATTAAAAGGAATAATATTTTTTTATGAATAAAAAATTTTTTAGTTTTGATTAAAATAAAAAGTTCTGTATTATTGGGATTTAATTATTTTAAGGTTTCAAAAAAGGTTAGTTTTTGTACCTGAAAACCAGTCGAAAAAAAATATTCCTTCCAATGAAAACGACATCGCCCTTCGAGATACCAAAATCGATCTTCGACCGACCAAAGCCAAAAGACCTAAGTAAAACTCAGGAGAGGCCCGGGATAGTCTCAGCTCAACCCTTAGGTCAAAAAAGCACCACTCTAGCCCAGGAATAGGGGAGGGGGGCCACGCTGGTCAAACCAGCCACGGGTAAGTGGGGGAAAGGGGGGGAGGTTCTCACGTCAAGGTCGTCATTGTCATTTGTTTTGGGAAGGTCGTCAAGGAAGGGGGGTGTCCTCGACGGCGATTGCAGAGCTTGTCTCTAGTTTCGGGGGGAAAATACTTGTTTACTAGCTGATGTTTGCGAGGTGGACTTTTTTCTGCCCCTTTTATATTTTTGTTTAACTCAATTGCAGCACAATAGTTTTAAAAAGGAAATTAATGTTCAACTTTAGACAAAGTACTGATTTGATTGTGTTTCCCTTTCTTCCCAAAACCTGAACCTTCCTTTTTAACAATTTGAAAAGATTACGCTGTAAAAAAAAAAAAACCCGTAAAAGTCAATACTGTCACCAGTGGTTTTTATTTAAAATCCCCGGTCACTGGTTTCCCTTAGTTTCATTCAATGTTCAGTGTTCTACAATGTTTCCGGCTTCTACATTTTTGGGTTTTCGAGCTTATTGACTTTGTATGTGGGGGGGTAGACTTTAACTAAAAGTTGTCAAATGTTTTATTTATTACTGTAAAACTGGTCCGCAGTCGCTGGAGTCGAAGCGGAAGAGTTGCATAGACGGAGGGGGATATCCCCAGGCGTTTGTTCAAAAAAACGAGGCGGGCCCTGTTGGGGCAGGGGTCTGAAGGAGCAACAGGTCAAGTAAGGGGGCCGAGCGGGAGTACGCAAGCTGGAGGGAGGTGCGGGAAGCGGGGGGCCCCCAAACAAGACATAGATAGGTACATCTATAGCTTGAGTTGTGGTTCCAACGACTTTTAGTTTTCATTTTAATACAAATGGCTTGAGGGGAAGGTTTTTTTGCCAAATTTTTTTTTTGCGAAATTTAACTTTAGTGAAAAATTTTAAATTTTTTTGGGGTTTGAAAAAATAACAGATGTTTTTATGCAGCAAAAAAATTTTTTCACAAAATAACTAAAAAAAAACTGTTCTCGCAAAAAATTTGGCACCAAACTTAAAATCCCCTCAATTTGGCTAAAATTTTTATTTTCGAGCCTATGTCCAAGGTTGGGTTGTCAACATGGGGCTCCCTGGGGACAAATGTCAAGGAGAAATTTGGCTCTAGAAGTAGAAGGGTACCTTAAAAGAACTGTTAATGCACGGTACCTAGAAATTTACTGAAAATTTATTTCACCAAAACTTTGTCTTTTATTTAAAGAATCTAGCCTTTATTTTTCCCCGTTTTCTAACCCAAAAATTTAAGAATTAAATTTACCAAAAAATTCTTGGCCCAACACGCTGTACATGATCCTGAGACAGGTTTAAATTAATGTTTGTGCCTGGGAAAAGGATACAATTTGGGTTTGCCCGAGCACTTGACAAAATCAAATAGTCAACTAATTCATGAAAAAAAGAAACGAAGTAAGTTTAAAATACAAAAAAATTTAAAACAAAAGTTTTAATGTCTAGTAACCCCTACTAACAAGTAATATCCTTTATGATACCCATGGGGAATTTTGAGCTATGAGCTGATATAAGTTAATTCTCCCATTTCAATGGGAGATTTTTTTTAGATTGTCGAGGATTGCAAGCCTAAGGACCTTGACAGCTGTTCCTTACTCAGCATCGTACCTTCTCCCCCGGGGGGATTTGGGAGACGCGGGAATACGGGAGCAGAACCAGAGGCCCTGCAGCAGCGGGCGGAGTGGTGACCCTACATAAGTGCGGCCCCGGTCATCCGCGCTCCCTCGAAAAAGGTCTGTCTCTCCCCGCGCTTACTCACCCGGCCGTTCGAGCGAGGCTCCCTCCATCTCCCCACGTCCCAGTCAGCTGTCGCTTGCGTGGGAGCTCCCAGCCCGGGCGCCCTCAGTCGTCAGCCTAGACCCCGTCAAGATGGGGAGAACCGTCATTTTAAACTGGCACTCGATCCCGCACCCCTATTTTGACCATTTAACTTAAACAGTATGTTATAAACACTGTTGGCCCGTTTCGTAAATATCGAGCCACTTATAGAGAACCCCTTTTTTAACAAGTTCTGGATTTAAAAAAGAAATTTTAAAGCTTGTTATTAAAATAAGTAAGTGCTCTGTTTTAACAAAGTTTTTTTTTAAAAAAAAAAAGTCATTTTTTGTCAATTTGGGTTTAAAAGTGGGCTCGCTATTCGCCCCTATTTTTGACCACTAAACTTAAAAAAGTTGTCAGGCCACAACCAATTTTTTGAATTGATAGTTGATGTAGGGGTGTGGGGGGTACCCAAAATTTTTGGGGCGCGACTTTTTGGAACTGATTTTCGGTTTGGTTTCGGGATTTTGAATGCACACGTAATCACACTTTCGCCAGTAAAGGGGCGCTGCCTCAAGATTTCCGTCTGGGCCGTAATACCTCACTGCTTTTTTTTCCACACTCGGCACGCTACAGAGCGCAAGCTCTAGGAGGCTTTATCGTGTTGTGTCGACATCCTGCGGATGTGTCTGTTCGACGTTTAAAGAGTTTAGTGTTAAAAAATTTAAATTCGACTCCTTCAAGATTCGATCAGGGCATTTAATTTTATTTTTCGTCCGTGTTGATTCTTCCGATAAAATGAGTGGGCAAAACTTTTTTTATTTGTAGATTGGGAAGGGTTGGGGTTGGGAAAAAGCATAAAAACTAAAGAACAAAAACCCCCAGCCTAAAGGGCGGGGGGGACAAAACTTTTCACCTGCTGATGACAACTGCAGCAAATTAAAGTTGTTTTTTTCTTAATCCAGACGCTTTTGTCCTTCTGGGACTCATAGGGGGAGGTGGCCACTAAAAATCAGCAAACTACATGCAAACAAAACCAAACACAAAACCAAAACCTGGGTAGGGCCAGAAAGAAGAAAATTCTGCATGCAGTTGTCATCATCAGAGGTTACTTTACACACCATTATACGGGGCACCAGTCACACAGACAGTAAGGGGGCTTCCCCCCAAAACTCTGGTGCTCGGGAGACAAAAAATCCATGATTTTACCCTGGATTCGAACCGGGCCCCGGGCAAAAAGAAAAAAAGCTGCCCCTCCTTGTTGTGGGCGGGGGCCTCTTCATTATTCTAAAAAAAAGGTTAGAGTGGGAAGGGGGGGAAAAGTCACAACACAGCAAACCAGTGGGGGGCTTCCCCCTAGACTCGGGTGCTTGGGCGACAAAAAAACCCATGTCTTCCCCTGGTTTTTAAACCAAGACCCGGGGGCAACGAGAGGGCTCCCTACTAATTGTGACGGGGATTCAAAAAACGAAGGAAACAATACTAAAAATTGCAAGCTCTTGCTTAGCACAGGCACACGTCTATACACTCTTGGCTGCAGGTGAAAGGTTGAAGGGAAAAACGAGTAGGGTCAAAACAGGTTCTCACCTGCTGGGCACCCCCAGCAGACGGAGTCACTTGAAAGGGAAACAAGAAAACAGGCCCCAAACCAAGGGTGTAAGTGGGCCCCCGCCCATCTCCCCCCAGAGGTGAAGAAAGAATAAAGTGAAAGGGTGCAAAAGACGGTTTGTTAAAATTTAGGTATTATGGAAATTTGGTGTGAATGGGCCCACAGTTATCTTTGAAAAGTGATGGTGGCTCTGAATTTTTGATGAAATCCATAATCTACAAAACCTAATTTTTTTTAAGTGTTTGCACTTTGAGATGGGAAAATGATTTTGGTAGGTTCTTTTTAGAAAGTATACATTTTTTTTTAAAAAAACTATCCGGGAAACCGAAAAAGAAAAAACGGGACTTAGCTCCCAAAACAAGTACTGATTTCAATGTGATTCTATTAGTGATTCGAATCATTTAATCCATTAACCAAAAAACTAGCGGAAAAGAATAAAAAATTTCTATTTGAATTTTCCACTTATTCTAAAATTGTGCCAAAAAAGCTCAATCTTTTTAAAACCACATAAAAACAAAACAAATAGTAAAACAATACTTTTTTTTAAAGAATCAATTTTGAAATTACTAGGGGTTTTTAATTGAAATTTACAACTTCCAATATGTTATGAATATTACAGGGGTTTCCACAGTAATTTTTTTTTTCCTTTTAAAGATACTTAAAAAATCTGAGAAAACCTTGAAAAAGCTATTTAGTATCTTGCACATTATTCCTGAAGGGTTGTCAAAATTTTTAGGGTTCCATACAATAATACCGTATCCAGATTTATTTTTTTTAAATTTAACTAGCATTACATATTTTACAAAGAACTGAATTTTCTTAGAATGTATTAACTTATCGTTTTCACCCTTTTGTCACACTCATTTCATTACCTGGTGCTTCTATGTTTTATTTCCCCCTGTTTATTTCTTTTTTGGCGAATTTTAAAAAAATATAAAGTATAAATTTTATGTTTTGGAGAGCTACGAGCGAAGCGAAGACTTCAATTTTACTGACCCCCCAAAAAATTTTTGCTCGGGTGTTTTTTATTTATTTATTTTTTTTTTTTGTTTTTTTTCTGTTTGTTTGCACGATCCGGGGAAAAGGGAACGATCTTGTAAAAATTGAAGGGGGCCTTCGAAAAACTCTGAATTAACGTGCACTTTTTTTTTTAAATCGAATAAAAATTTTTCATGAATATGTACTTTTACGATTTTTTTTGATTTTTAGTGCGATATTTTCTTGACATTTGGGCCGATTCTGACCAACGGGTAGGGCTACAACGTTTATATTTCACATGGGCATTAAAATTTTGGGATGTAGTCCTTTAAAAAAAAAAAGTTGAAAAGTTAGCCAATTTCCCTAGAATAAAAGGGTTTTTTAAAAAAGTTTTTTGATTTTTGTGCGATTTTCGTACATTTGGGGCGTTTTTGACCAAACGGGTGGGGGACAAAGTTCAGGGGTTTCACCCCTGGACTTAAAATTATGGTGTAATCCTTTTTGAAAAAAAATTGAAAAATTAGCCAAATCCATAGAAAAAGGGTTTTATATGAGTTTTTTGAGGTTAAAAACAATTAACAAGAACAATAGGGAAATTGACAAAAATCACCTCAATGCATAAAAAAACACTTGCAAAAAAAAAGGGTCCCACGCAAACACAAAATTGAAAAAACCACCCTCAACGCGGCGGGACTTTAGCGTTTTCCCAGTTTTAAATATGGAGGAATCTTAAATTTTTCCCAAAAAAAACCTGGCTCCTTGAGATACCTTAAAAAATAAAAATCCTTGAAAAATGATGAACCTTGAAAATGCCCCTGAAAAATTTGGCTTGAACATAAATATGTACTGGTATACTATTAAAATTATAACTAAAAAAATAAAAAAAATAAAAAAAGTGTAGGCCTACTGGTACGTTTTTGGGTAAATCATATCGTACATACCAGATCGACATTAACTCACGGGGTTTCCCGGCGGCGATTCGACGGGCTGTGTGTAGTCCCGGCCGAAATTCTTGGCCGTCGAAACGACGAGGGCTTTAAAAGCACCCACATTACGGTCGTTTTAGGTATGAGAATGGGTCGTCCACCCAAGAGATCGCGCCGATATACTCTACGCATTCGCTTTATCCAAAGATATGTTTTTTCACGATCTAGGTCAAGTTTTTGGGGTGTCTAGCTTGAAGGAAAGAATGTTTGCATTCGTAGGCGGTATGGCGGCGCGCGGGCTATTTATTTTAAAGGGAGTGTGCAATATTTTGCTTGATAGACGAAAGGGGAGGTTGTGAATTTTGACACCAATACAAATTTGTAGGAAGTTCATAAACCCCTAACATTTATTTAATTTTAACTTATTTCAGAATTTTTTTGAGGTAAAAACGGGTCATTTTTGTAGGGGCAGTAAACATTTTAGCTGGAAAGCCTTTGCACCGTTTTTTGTACAAAAAAATTGGATTTTTTAAGGGTACCCTAGCGCGTTTTTAAAAAAAAAAGAGGGTTTAAAAATTGCTCTGATTTCAGACATCGCCCCCCCAAGTTATCTGGGCAGTACGGGAGCCCTGCGCAGTCACCAACTAAAACAACACCCAAAAACAAAAGAAGAAGATAACAAAAAAGCTTCAAATATTCCTTTTTTTAAAGTGCACACCAATCTAGTCATTTCCACTATTTTTAAAAAAAAATTTTTTATTATTAAAAATGTTTTTTACACATTTCATAGAAAAATATCTTAAATATGACCATCAAAAAGCAAACATGTCACGTTTCTGCCTCGGAAATGTCTCCGTTTTAAGGATGCTGGATTCTAAAGTCAACCTGTAAGAAGGAAAAATGCATCAACTGATAATGGATTTACAAGGCATGGATATGCATCTCTTGGCTAATACGTCTACGGTACTGTGAAACTAGCCCCGAAAAACAAAAATTCGTCATACATTGTCGCCATTTTCGCCTGTTTACACAAATGTTTAGATTTAGAAGGGCTAAAATGGCCGCCAACGTTATTGTTGCCAAAAGTTTAAGCCTAAACCGGAAACGAGAATCACAGACGCACCGCCCCATAATGTTGCAGGTCCAGTAATGCCAGTTACTATTGTAAGTCCATGAACCGATGTAGTTAGAGTTGTGAAAGCAGCTTACTAGTACAGCCAGACGACTTTTTGAAATAGCTTCTAAGCTATTAATATTAGCCTCCTTCCTCTGAAGGACAATCATAATCAAGCATATAATATTGACGTTTACAGCTTAGTTAATAAATAGCATTGAGCAAAGTTTAATGCGTTTTGCATTTCCTTTAATCCTTCCAGTCACATTATTTTAAGGAATTGTAGATTGCAATATGTGGCAACCCTTTACTGGGCAACTAGGTAAAGAATGGCATAAATCTCAACTCTGGGTGTTGGGAAGAAGAAGACAAATCCAACATAGCCTACGCAAGATAGGGGTGAACGGTGAATGTGTAGCGCAAAGTGCTCTGATGTACAACGTTTTGACTCTTTGAGGTAAATTAATGTTGAACACAGCCAGAAGAGATTAAAAAAACTGAAATAAATAGGCCTACATAGGTACTCCATAAAAAATTAAAAATGTAATGATAAAAATATCAAAACAGTAAATTGCCAGAGCATTAACTAAACATTTTAGAGAACTAGTAATAATAATATTATGTAGTTATGAATTATAAATAATCTCCTTTGTAAATCAGTTTTTGACTGAATTGGATAGAAGTTAAATAAATAAAATAAATAAATAGGGTCTAGTTTATTTAACTTCTATCCAATTCAGTAAAAAAACTAATTTACAAAGGAGGATATTTATAATTCATAACTACATAATATTATTATTACTAGTTCTCTAAAATGTTTAGTTAATGCTCTTAGGGTTACCAACTTGGGTCAACTAGAATTCCGGACAAAGCTGCAATTTTAGTGGGCACACAAGGGGTCTGGGGCGAAGCCCCAGCCGCCGGAGGCGAAATTTTTTTGGACCCTTTTAACCTTCAAAACAGCCGGATACGTAATTTAAAGATTCAATGACTTGGATATATCATTGGATTGGAATCTGGGATCAACTCATACATTAATTATAAATTATAATAACAAAGCTTACAATTTAATTCTAGCATTTTGTTTAATTTATTACGTAAAAAACATTTTGGAAAGATGAAATATAGTTAAACTTAAAAGTTATAAAAAATGAAATCCAGTTTAACGTTTTCCAATTTGTATATTATTAGGTATTATTATATTTTGTTGAACAATAACTATTTACTAAAATTAATGATGATTTAACCGTGGTCCGTAGGTACCATTTACTAGTGTTTAAACTGAAATCTCATGTTTCTGCTTGCGCCAGTGCTGATTGAGTTACGTTGGCCTTGGCCGGCGTTCAAGTAGCGCCTGCGCCTCGCCAAGTGCGCATACAATACAAAGGGGTTGGGGAGGGGTAGTGAGACAGGGCAGTCACGAGCACGACTAGCTAGGAGTAGGACTACGGAAAGGCGGCTACATGAAAGAAACTAACTTTTATTCCAAATTACCAAACCAACTGATGTACCAACTTTAGAGAGAAAAAACACTAATTCACTGCAATACTCTAAAATTCAATAAAATGTAGTACAAAAATGACTTTTTCACAAATTCCGGACAAAGTGCCGTCCGGAATGAGGCAATTCCTCTTTCCGGACAAAGGCATCAAAATCAGGACTGTCCGGAGAAATTCCGGACGGTTGGCAACCCTAAATGCTCTGGCAATTTACTGTTGTGATATTTAAATAAATAAATAGGGTCTAGTAGTAGTTAAATAAAAATCCACAACCAACAAGCCACAAATTACAATCTCAGAATCATACTCGTGAGTCAGACACATGATCTATATCCCGTAGACATACGGGTCGTAATTAAGCCATAACTAAGAACTGTATTCACCTGATAGGGTACTGCCTAAGTGATACACATAGGAATGGCCTACCTAGAGTGCCTTTTCACAGGCAGTGGGGAGTGAAAAGAGTGGTGGCGGAATACAATGGCCAACGGCTGCGTCCATAGCCCCAGCGAGGGCGGGTTACTGCTGGTGCTGGGGGATACCTACATTAGGGGTGTTGGTTGTTGGCTGACCTGTGTCTTAAGTAAGCTGTCGGAACTAAACCATGGATAAACAACCAATACTAGACTAGGTAATAAACTAATAATGGTGATTCATATTGCATTCTATGCATTAGGTAGTCAACCTACCTCAACCTTACTCAACCTTATTGTTGAGAATCCAGTTTCATAAACTTGTCGGAAGTGACGTCGGCCATCCAGATACATCATGTTCTCTGAAACACAATACAATTATATTATTGGATGAGCGTAGCGAAGATTCCATTTCACAACACTGGAGAAAAAAATCCAGAATGATTTTTTTTTTTTCTTTGTTTTTTTTTCTGTTTGTATTTTTGTGTGTCTGTTAACCACGATTCCGGCTAAACCGATAATCCAATTTCAATGACATTTTCTGGGGACCTTCGAGATCTCTGAACTAAGAACTGCCACGTTTTTGAGCGCAATCGAAAAATTATTTCTGATGAAAATCGCAATTTTACGATTTTTTTTTTTATTTAAAAAAAAATCCTTCACTTATAACACCTACATGCTTTTATCCAATTGTAATGATTTTTTTTACAGTATCTTTATTTTATGAATTAACATATTCATGTGAAATTTGAGCACAATCGAAAAGTTATTTCTCATGAAATCACAATTTTTCAATTTTTTTCGATTTTTTAAACATTCTTCGATTTATAACACCTACATGCTTTATCCGATTGTAATTTTTTCACAGATCCTTAATTTTATGAATTTTATATATTTGTGTGAAATTTGAGCGCAATCGAAAAATAATTTTTTATGAAAATCGCAATTTTACGATTGTTTTTTTTTGATTTTTTTTAAACATTCTTTTGACTTTATAACACCTACTCCTTTATCCAATTGTAATCGATTTTTTCACATAACCTTAATTTTATGAATTTTTATATGGTTCGTGTGAAATTTGAAAGCAGCAATCGAAAGAATAATTTTTCGGGAAAATAAAAAATCGCAATTTACGTTTTTTTTTTCCTTTTTTAAAATTATTACGATTTATTAAAAAAATTAAAAATTACGTCTTACTTTTTTTTTATTTAATTTAATTTTTTAAAAAAAATCTCAACTTAGAAGGATTTTTTTTTTTACAGAACATAGAAAAGTCCATCATTTAACCATTGCAAGCCTCAATGCCCATTACTCTCATGCCAACAACGCGGCGTGATTAAGAGGTCACCGTATTTTTGGCCAGTAGGCCTAAGTTGGTGGATAATGGAGCTTGAAAAGAGCACTGGAGGTGGGATTTCGCAAATGTCCCTCAGAATATTCGAAAAATCGCCGTCCAATATACGTCCGCAGTTGCAATGTACGTCTGTTGCTGCACGATGTACTGCAGAACTCCGTACGGGTGCGGCGCCGTGAAGTTCCGGGTCTACGGTTCGCGAGGACAGGCGCTAAGCTCCTATTATCGTTGAGTGACTAATATTTAGTCCCTCAACGCTATTATTTCACTATCGTTCCGCAGTCTCGCTTCCTTGGACGAGGTTTATTATTAAAACCGGGGTGCTAGAATCTAGGGTGATTGAGTAAATTTTATGATCAGGAAAATTCCAAATTGGTTATAAATGTATGTGATGAAATGGAAAAAAGTGTATAAATCTTTACCGACTGAAAAACTGTGGAATCGAAACACGCCCTAAGAAATATATGTATTATCGAAACTCTGATTTTAAGACCTACAAGACATATTTGAGCATGATTGTTACAATATTTGTAATCTACTTATTAATTACAATTTATCGCAATTTATTATGCGTGAGGTACGTGTACGTGCCGTTTTATTTGCTCTATAAGCTACGTACATAAGTACACCATAATTTAATATGGTTTGTGAATACATTTTAATCAAGTTTGATATTTTAACTAGCGTGCAGAAGCTCCTGCTAGCAACATGTCGCAGCTTGAATCCATTGATGACTGGTATTACAAGAATGGGATTTTGAAAATGGCTTTGAGAAGTGCTGTTTTTTATTATTCATTTGACAGTTTGAATATCAATACGATTGAAAAACTCGTCACATTTTCTTCTATCAGTCCGTATCCTAAAAGTTACAGTATTTAAGTGTACAACAATAGTAACCGTATCAATTGAGTTTATGCTTTCCGATTTTTTTCTGACCTGGCATTGAACGGAAAGATGAAAAAGTCACTATTCTCCGGCCCTTTTGATTTATGACTTTGTTTTCTGTAGGTGGCGGCCTAATAAGAAACATAAATATTTAATATTCGTACAAACTATTTCATGATATACCTATACATAAATTTCATTCAAAATATATTTTTTTCTTCAAAAAACTATACCCAATAGGCTGTACCCAATGACATCCAATGTATGCAACGTATTATGGCTACAAAAACGACGGCAAGGGCACGTATGTTATTAATGAGTGAAAAATAATTGTGAAAAGGAGAGGAACAACAATGTATGTATGTGGTGTTTTAACATTATGAAACGGTAATGAATTTCTTTCGAAGTGATATTTTTTATGTTTGCTTACTTGCGTTTTATTATATTATTTTCTCGGGACAGTTTGAATAACCTTTCCATTATTTTTCTCTATTCAAGAATGCATACATAACTTTTAAAAGCAACAGACCCCCATTGTTCTCGGCTAAGTCAAATTACGTAACGAAGTACATCATTTGATACAGAAATGAACATTGCTGCCTCATGTGTTTGTGTCCATATTATTTACTTGCCCACCTTTTTAATATCACATGTTAACAAAAATTTATGATATTTTTGATCAGTATATAACCATTGTGTAAATGTTGGAAAGTACAAATTCCAATTCACTTTTCGATTTTTTCGATTCCCTGTTGTGACCCGTTTTCTGTAATGAGCCATGAGTGCATGAGAGCTCGCACCAGTCCATTTTGGATTATAGAAAACACTGTATTATTACTACAATAGAATCAACGCTCTGGCATTATGACCCTTCGGCCTTGCATTGACGTACTATAAAAACATCCTCGGAAGGTCGGTAGAAGTGCGTAAAGTTTGTATATAAAATTATACGTATTAAGTGTTTGAATGACCCTCATCGCCGTGTCATTGGCAATGTGTTATTGGATCACTCGAGGCGGCAGCCGCAGGCCGGCAAATGCATATACACGAAAAACGCCTCTCTGTTTTGTGTCCGTTGAACAAATTTTTCCAGACCACAAATATTTCGACATGTCTCCAGCATCTCTGACATAGCATTTGTCCGAACCCTGCATGGCTTGCTTTGACCGAATAACCGTTTAAGGTAGCTCATGCAAATAAGCGCGTGAGACTCTGATTGTGGAAGGAACGGTTGAATCCGTCACCAGCCAATCCTAGCTGAAAGTTTGCATCCGGGAATTCCTTGAGCCCCTTAGGCGAATGCCGGGATGAAGCCTATTTTAAGTTTTTTATTTCCTAGTGCAGTGCGTACAAATGTTTTTCACTCATAATTCAATTTAGACAATTCTGTACTTAGCAAAATTACATTACTAAATGAGGCACGTCGTCCTCTATAAAATGCTAAGTTGGTTGGAATCCGAACCGCCCGGAGAGTGAAAAATCTGAGATCTTATAATAACCCTTGTGGAGACAATTTTGTAATTTCCTGTGTTCATGATAACCCACCTAATTAACTTTCTCAGGGTTAACCAATTATACAAACATGTCAAAGTCGTGTGGGATTGTGCGTGTGTCAATACAAATGGATCTACTGAAACACGCCGCCATCGAAATATGGATGGGTCATGTAGAATCGAACACAAATATTCCCAAAACTGAGCCTACTCATATTTTTTAAATATGCATATTACAACAAACTAACAATCACTGCGTTGAAATTGGTGCCCCCCTATGCTCGAGCGGGAAAATTTATAAGCTTTGTTTTAATTTTATTAAAATCACACAAATATTAAGTTTCCATTAAAAAGTAAATACGGCCTAATCCAAAAATACAAATAGTAGACCGTATAATACAGTAACGTTTTAGACTACGTTTTAGCTTGTTTTCCAAACGACAATAAAATATCGGAACTCTAAAACATTAATTTGTGTGACTAGTACACCGGGGTTTGAACCCGGACCTTGAGCTGTCCGGGCTATGCCTCTTTACCACTTGAGGCTATGCAGCCACCAATTTAAAACTGTCTAATCTTTGGTCCTATTTTGTACATTACAGTGTACTGACGAGCTAAGTTCCCCCCGCTTCAAACCTGGTGTAGTCCACTTTTTTTAATTTTTGTCTAAAGTACTACAGAACAGAGTCAAAGTCCGCCTACTTATAAAGCCAATGGTAAACATCGTATAGCCCAACTCTAGGGTTATCAGAGATGGTTTTGTATTCCCTCGTAGTTTTTTTCAGTGCTCTCTACACATGTACAAAACCAGACCAAAATTTAGACAGATTTAATTGTTGGCTGCATAGCTCAGTTGGAATACAATCCCCTGAAGGTTGGGGACAGCTAAGGTCCCCGCCCGGGTTTCCAAACACCGTTTGTAGCCCACTTTTTTAATTTTCTGTCTAAAGTACTTAACCATAACGCTCATGTCGCCTACTTATATAAGCCAAGGTTTTAAAGATTATACAATAAACAATCGACCCAGTCAAATATTTATTACACACCACAACACAAATTGTTCTTACAATTACCGTATTTCTATAATAAAACACGCATGTGAGCAATTGTTTTTTTTCAACATTAACCATAACACACCTACAACCAACCACACACTTCTTGTTAGCTTTATTTTTCATGGTGGAGATCACACACTTTCCTAAGTTATGATAACTAGCACAGAGTCACGAAAAATAACTGAATGAAAATAACCAGATTTGCCGGTATATCTCGATGTGCGAATTGCGGGTCGGTTCAAGGTCACTCATGTTACTAAACGAAATGAACGTCTGGTGTCCCCGCTTGAACACTGGTAATTTACGACCGCGGTGGCTGTCATCGGCCTACAGTTTGCAAATGTTCACAAAAAATAATAGCAGTATGCATTGATGCGTATATTTTAATAAATCTTCAAATATAGTAGTTTAAAGTAGGCAGATAACTTATCCATGATAAAATGAGGAAATACGATTTTAATTTCGTTTTATATTTTTTTTGGAACACAGATTGATTTGTTTAAAATTATTTTTTTCGGCATAACTAGTTTAATTCCTGTTTCCTTCCATAAGAGGTTAGAGTTAAGAGAGAGTAGGAACTTTTTCATAACATCGTGGGGTGCAAGTGAACCAAAGGCGAATTCACATCAGAGCGCTTTGCTTTTTGCTTGAATGGTCCAGATAGTAAATTTATTATTGGCGACTATGAAACCTTGTTATGATGATATTCTTATCCATGAGCATAAATTAAAAAGTGCCTCCACCGGGATTGACCCCGAACCGCCTGATGTCTGGGCAATGCCTCTACGCCCTTTTTTTATTCTTAATTGGGTTTCTTGAACTCAAATAAAAAATGGTCCCTGTGGCCGTGGTTTTGAAATAAAAAATATAATTTTCATCTACCAAATTTAATATTCAAGCAATACCAACAAGTACAGCCACTTTGGTTACGACTTTATCTCATCTTTAATTTTGACGCCGTGTTTCAATCCCCGTGGTAACACTGTTTTAAAACCATAATAATATAATACAATGTTAATTGAAATTCCAAAATAAAGTCGCATAAAATACTGTAATTTAGATTATTTTATTATCATCATGGAAAAGTGGTTTTTCCGCGTGCTTCCACCCATTTTTTTTCTCCTATTAGAGATGTTTATGTGTCGACCCAAACAAATGACTTGTTGCCATAAACCCTCCTCCCCCCCCCCCCAACCCCCCACTTCCGCGATACAACTTCCCATATTAGTAAATCACACGCTTTCAAAAGGGATGCACTAAAAATTATCTTACTTCAATTCACTTGCAGTAATTTGAAAGACTCAGAGATGCATAAATGTAATAACGCGCCGTTGGCTGTATGTATTAATAATTGTTTCATTCTGTTGTGAAATAATTAAAACAAAATTGTCCCGACTGGGGATGGCGAACCAAAACACTACCTGGTCCCCTGTACCATATATAAATTGTATATTTGGAAAATTGCTCCCCGGTAAATCGAACAATTGTCCCGTAAGAAGTGCAAATAAACTTGACGCCAAGCATAGCATTCTATAGCGCAGATCTATGCATAAATGATTCAGATGGTGTCCTGCAGTATTTCACGAGCAAGTCCAATGCAGCATCAGAACAACTTTTCAACAAAAAATTACATGACCTGTCACCAAAGTGGTGGAAAAAGCTTTGTATGCGCTAGGTTGCGCCACTTGCTGGGAGTCAAAAAAAGCCTAAAATAGCGACCAAACATGCTTCGTACTTCCATTGTATAAACATCGAACACCCCTTGTTAAAAATTTCTTCAGATTTTTAGGAATGCTAGTTTGAAAGGTGGTATATTTAACCGTGTGTTTTGCGTACTTTTTTTTCCAAAAAGTCTTGGTTAGCGCCTAAACACAAATCGCGAAAAACCAGGTAAATGGTTACAATATTCCCCAAAATTTTAACAAATTTTTATTTAAAAAACAAGACAATTTTGGAAAAAAGTACTCAACACAGACGGTCCATTTGGACGTCTTTTACGGAGTATAATAAAAAAAAAAATTTGTAAAGATATCTCAATTGTGTCGTTAGATACGATGGAAGTATACGAACCACTGCCCAACAACACCGAAATAGATACAGGTTCCAGTAAGCCTTACCGTTTCCCTACGTCCATAAAACTTACGACTTATTTCATAAATATATCATGTGACAAGAAAAAATAAATCAGATTGGTAGCACAGGATGACACACCCTAAAAATTTTACTGTGTTTTCCAACATGGAATGAATGACAAACATAAGCAGCTTCTATAAAACTCGTTGAATCAATTGATCCACATAGGAATGCAAATGATTCTTTACCAGAATCCGTTGAATACAGTTTATAGTAGGTCCTATGGAAAATAAAACAAAAATTTAATTTTGAACATAAAACTTTTGCACCCCTTTATTTTACAATTGCCATATCACAGTGAGAGAATGCCTTTTTTAAAATTTGAATTTAAGGGCATGTCAACCGGTTAGGTCATAATGCGCTCAACTTCTAGTGCCTAAGGGATGTGGGGTCCTTCTGGTCGAACCGCCACTGGTAGGGGGAGGAAGGGGGATCCATCTTTGACATCGTTTCGTTGATCATTTTGTTCCATCGTCCCGTCGTAAATGTCAATCACGGGAAGGGGAGTGTCCCCACGACGATTGCCAGAGCTCGCCCTCTAGTTTTGGGGAGTATATTACTAGCTGATGATTTGCAAGGTGGACCTTTGTTCCTTAACTTCTGTTCTTTTTCTTATTAGCAGAGGGCCATGCTCTGGGCCAATTCTACCCCCCGGGTCCCAGACGGCTAGTAGTAAGCGAGAAAATATGGTGGTATAATAATGAAGTGAACGTACCGTCATAGGTTTCGGGGATAACTTTGATCACTTGTTCCGGCATCTGGAGAGTGAAGTGGAACATGTTGGTGGTCTTGTGGTAGTTAGTGTGAGGGTCGTAGACTTCTGCGTGCACAACAATGTGCATCCAGTTTGCCTTGGTGTACACCAGCTGAAAGAAAATGTCCAATACATTTAATAACTACGTCCCGGGTTTTGTACTATGGTTGCCATATGCTCTCTGAACTGTATCCATACATTTTTAAAAAATAAAATACGTTAAATTTGGGTAGTAAATACATTTCAATTGTCATCACTACGCCAAGGAGCCACACATATCTAATCTATTTCATAATCATTATCTGTTGCCACGTCCTACTCTCTGTGTGTGTGTGGGTCGGCATTGAAGACCATTGCATTGATATCATTTAATTAAATAAATTAAATAACCAATAACAAACCAAAGATTGATATTTTCAATTGGATGAGCAAAGCAAAGACTTCAATTTCACTGACCCCTCAAAAAATTTAGCTCCAATGTTTTTTTTTTTTTTTTTGTATTTTTGTCTGTTTGTTTGCTCTTTACCAGGCAAACGGCATATCCGATCTTGATGAAAATTGGAGGGGACCTTCGAAATCTTTGAACTTAGACCTGTATTGTTTTTGGGTACAATCGAAGATATATTTCTCATGAATATCGTACTTTTACGATTTTCCCCCGATTTTTAGCGCAATATTTTTGTGACATTTGGGCCGATTCTGACCAAACGGATGGGGCAACAACCTTCATATTTTACATGGACATTAAGGTAATGAGGATGTATTGCTTTTTGAAAGAAAAAGTTGAAAAAGATAGCCAGAATCCATAGAATAAAGGTTTTAATATGAGTTTTTTTAGGTTTATAATAACAATTAACAAGTAACAATAGAAACTTGACAACAATCGCCTACAATGCATTCAAAAAGCACTTGCGAAGGACGCAAACTAAAAACTTACAAAAAGCTCATCCATCAACGCAACGGGACTTTAGCGTTTTCCTAGTATTAAATATAGCAATTAGTGGTATGGAAAGTGAGAACACCCGCGGATCAACACCAGAATCAACAAGGACGATTCTGAACAACTTTGATTTTACTTCTCGTTTTCGCTTTACCCCTCGTTGCTAGGACGGCTCCTAACCCAAGAACTGATGGACTTAAGTCCAAATCAGAAGTTTTAAAACTTCTGCCGAGAGCGGGAATCGAACCCTAGACCTTCTGCATTGGAAGCAGAGATGCTAACCACAAGACCAACGAGCCACACATAATAATAATAAACATTAATAGTACTATTTTTAAGAAAATATCCCATTTCATCAGCTTTAATGTTTAAGGGATGAGTCTCATCTGTTATCTTGAAGTCTTAATTTAACAGCTATTTTCTTCTCTGTAGGCCTAGGCTACTAATGTTCTACGTACGTAGAAAAATATTTTTGAAATCGGTTGACAGACATACGCTTCAGTATGAATGGTATGAGCCACCGCGGATGGTTCACACACAAACACACACTTTGGACAGTAAGGCCGCGTTCCCACAAATTGGTTTAGTTATAAGGGGATATGAAATACGTGTTAAATGTTTATGTTTTTGTCCTAAGAAATTGTTATAACAAAACCATAATTCTTATGACGGACCAATCAGACGTTTTGTTATTTATACGACGACCAATAAAAAGGAGTAATTTCATTATTACAGGCCACTGAAACATTACTAACCAATCAGGATATCGTATTTCTTGTTACCATAACAACCAATAACAATTTCTTAAGACTAAACCAAAGTTATGGGAACGCGGCCTTAACGTATGGATTTCCATTTAATAATGATTAATTTACGGGTTCAAACGTTTAGGGAACCAACAATTTATACCAATCCCACCATCCCTACCACCGAGCTCTATATACTTACGTGGAGTGCGCATGCTATACTGTAACCTTGAAGCCAACATGGGCCTAAAGCGATGGGCCTAAAAAGTGGCTTATTATCGACGTCCCTCTATTATATTGCGATTGCACCGCCGTCTAGATGTAAATCTTAATGTCAAGATGGCGGTTTGTGGCTAGCTTATTTTGAGGTTATGTTGACTGAGTAGTAGACCTACAATACAGTGGTCTATTATCAGGGTCACTCAGGATGCCTAGGAATAGTGTTTGCTGCAGTGTTACACTAAATAAACTGATAAACACAGGCCAATGACACAGGTGAACGAATCTATTATGTTTAGTTCTTTTGAATCTGCCGCTGATAGGGACGAAAGAAAATGGCGGACGGCAAACTTCCACCAACTTCACATCTCAACATTTGCCAGGTATGCATCAGATCTCCACATAGATATTAAACTCCTATAGAGCGCTCCATCTTCTCATGTCCACTCTGGCGGCGAACGCTGGAAACGCGCTAGTGAGGATAGAATCTACACATGCTATCCTCGGCTAAGAAATTAACTAATTGAGATAAGTATTGTGATGTTCTATCGCGCACACAACAAACAGCACCTACATGGAATCTAGTCTTCAACATCATATTTTAACAGAAACATAATTCATTCCGTGAAAAAATGCATTGGAGACACACTGAAAACGTAATCAAACGCCGACTGGTTAACCAACTATACCTACTGTTATTTTGTTAGTTACACATTTCGTACGTTGAATATTATCTGTCCACAATCCACCTACCCACTTGCCATTAGAGTGTATATTTGCTGAAGCCACTTATTGGAAGATAAGTGACTGAACACATGCACTGATTCGTTATTTTGTGTAAGGAATCTACAAGAAATTACGGAAAACAAACCCACCCGCCGTCTGGATGTATGTAAGATACAAAATAGCTTGCTTGTCATGGCTCAACAAAATTCGGTCATGATTTTCAGTCAACTTTCAGTCGATAAAAAAGTTCATGCCCCCCTTAACTAACACCATCTATGGTTCAAAGCTGGAACTAGATTGTGAATTTTCCTTTACATACCTGAGTTTGTTGTCATAATTCATGGAAAATAAAAAATTTAACCTTAATATAAAACGTTCCAAGTAAATAAAAATATAATTATCCCTTTATTATTCATTAATTAAAAGCCCGGCCATAAGCCCCAACCTAAACCTAAAAATAATCTATTTCCCGCCCCCCTTAACTAGCCCTATCTAGCGGCAGACCGACAAAGCTCTATGCCTTTTGCATGTCAATCATTTACATGGGGAAATCGAGCCATGACAAGCAGCTATTTTGTATCTTACATACATCCAGACGGCGGTGCAAAACACATTCCCTCTCACTTAGGTAATTCAGTGAGATCTTAATAAAGAGTGGTCTTCATATTAATATACTAAATTCATACCTAGTTATAATAATCATCATAACTCAGTTTGCCAACTATGTCGGGTGGAGTGGTGGTTTTCCACCCATTATCAAGGGCATGAAACTGTAGATACTAAGCTTGCCAGACTCAGTGTTCCTTCCACATCATCTAACTCCTTCCCCTCCACCAATTTACTCCACTCTCTTCTGTCCTCCCACAGCTTTACTCTTTCCACATGCTCCCACACTTCATTCCGTTTTCCAACGTCTTCTTGAATTAATCTTTCCCATTTTTCTCTTGGCCTTCCTACTCTTCTTTTCCCCTCCTCTGCCGCTTCAAATTCTCGTCTTGGAATCCTCTCTCTGCCCATCCTTTTCATATGTCCAAACCATCTTAGACGTTCTCTTCCTAGCTTAAACTTCAATCTCTCCAATCCCAGTTCTTTCCTTATTTCATTACTTCTTATCTTGTCCATCTTTGTAACTCCCTTAATACTTCTTAAAAACTTCATTCTGCTGCTTCCAGCAGTTGATAAGACTAATTCATTTTTGGCTTAAAACAATCAGTAGCCCTAGATTATATCACAATAAATGGGCTAAGTCCAGATTTACAAACCCAACCTTGGCTGGGGATCGAACCCATTCCTCCCAAAAGACCACCGAGACCGCGGTAGTGTATTTGTTGCGAATTATTGGTGCATTTTGATATTATTGAGCGAGCGTAGCGAGCGTCTCCACTTGACTCTTATGGCTCAAATGTCTGTTTTTTTTTGTTTGTTTGTTTGTTTGTTTTTTTTTCTGTTACTGCTTCGATACAGGTCGCACCGTTTCTCTGATCGACCTGAAATTTTGCACACATGTACATACCACCTAGGCGGGTTGCTGTATAGTTTTGTGGCAAAATCGCTCAAAAAGTTAAAAAGTTACATTAAAGTTAATCGAAAGTTTTTTTTTTAAAAACTAAACGGCGACAAAATCTGAGGTGGCCAAATCATTTAGAATGTCCGTCCGATCACGAATATGTTATTTTTATTTTCATCCGATAAGTAGTGTAGATAGAAATTACATTTTAACAAAAGTAACGTTACCATGGCAACGAAAAGTCGCACAAGAATTCTGGTCACTATGTACTGCCACCTAGAAGAAATCAAGAGTAAAATAGTTTTCCCAAAGAAATGATGTCAAGGTTCTCTAGATGGCGGTGGATTTTATCCATTCTCTCCTATTTTACAAATTTTCAGCTAAATCGGTCAAGACCTTAAAGACTTATTGGTATGTAACGTTATGGGAATGTCGTACTCGGGTCGTGTTGCACGTACCGGTGCTCGCTCAACAACGCGTCCAACTGAGCGTTTTCCTAGTAATATAGTGAATATCAAATTCTTATTAAATCACCACTCCCAGTTATATAGTCCGCGCCCGGCCAGAGGGAGACCATGGGTTCAATTCCTGTTTTTGTTTATAGTATTTATATCGGTATTTTCATTATCACAATAAAACAATCAAATACCCTCAAGAGTGGGTGAATAAGGTTTAAAAATTTAAGTATTGCATTTTAATACCTGGGCTACCATGATTCCAAGAAAATTAAGCACAAGACCATGTTGACTTGTTATTCCCAATGTTCTTTTATATTGTGTTTTGTCCAGTAATTTTTTATTTGCATTCTAATAAATTTAGAAACGCATAAGCCATAATGTTTATTGTTTACTGCTTTATTGTCTTCACTCTTCACAAAGCTTTGAGTGGCTTTATTGTTGTTGCTTGAATTAAGGTGGGAAATCCAGCCATGTAGTACCAAATTTCTTCACTCGAGCGCTGCGCACCGTGACATTTACGGATGGCTGCGATCTAGGTTCTAAATAAGAACTAAATATAGTTCACGACTTCTGTGAAAGATAGCGTTGTTTTGCGCATGCGCACTCCATTCATTTGTCGGCGGGTGATTCGAATACCCTGATTCTATTGGTTGTCTTGAAGAATCAGTCTGAAGTTTCCCCCCCCCCCCCTAAACACTCCGTCAACTGGAGCACACAATCAACTTGGTCGCCCGACCGACCCGACCAACCTTTCTATAATCCTCAGGTATGATACCTCAGGTGTTCCCATTGTGCAAAAGATAAATACCATCTCGAAACTAAAAGCGGGGTTGATAAGTTTTTTCTCAATTTTAACAAATTCATTGTCTTATTTAAATTTTTCTAAGCATTTTCATTTTTTTGCGAAGTGTTTACGTTAATTTTAATGGAAATATTCGAATTAAATCATATCAAATAGTTATGTTATTTGTTCTTCAATCCCTCTTAAAATTGAGGTACAAGTTCGATTCAAAAACATTTTGGCCTAGTTATGACTTGATAAATAACATACACTATATATAATCCCCAAATGTTGAAAATTACGCGATTTAACTATCACTTATAAGAGTTGCCATATATGTATTGTCATTTTCATCTTGGAATGTAAATTGAAAACCTCAGTGAGGGTCCTAAAATCTCTCTATTGTATTCGCTATGGGCAACTCAACCTTTTCAAGACAAATTCCTTTTGAAGGTTACACTGGACTCTGGAGCATTAGCGCGGTCTGTATAAATTATGGTATTGCGCAAAACTTAAACAATATAACTATATTATTTCAATCTTATCACTTAAATGATAAGTCGAGTCAAAATTGGACTACAGTACTACACACATTGTCTAGCTTGCATTTTTCCGGTTGTTTTAGTTTTTTGTGTGGCGATTGTAGCTTTAGTTTCAAATAAATGTGTTTATATACTATTCATGAATTACAAAATCGTAATTCATTATGTTGCTACTTGTTACCCATGATCCTGCGATCCTCGTTCGTATCCAGGATGTTCCTGCAAATTCTTGTTGTAACTGTTATCCATGAATATAAACTAAAAAGGCATACAATAATTACATTTGTCCCCTTGTAAATAAGTTGTCGGTTGCATTGATGTTGAGTTGCAAGTCAATGAAAGACGGCGGTGCCGAGTTCTCATTGGTGTAAAAAAAAAGACTTTGGATGAAAGCTTATGTTGCAATAATAACTTTACGTGACGCTAGTTCGATCCTCTGTCCGTGTGAATTAGCTCTGCATCTGGCACCGCGCGGGCTATCGACTCTCATACGCTGCCGCCCACTTCGATTGTACATTGTTTATTGTTTGGGGGAGGGGTGTTGTCACCAACCCGCTTTGCCTTATTTCTAATGTGCGTAATTACCAGTGGCGCCTTTACGTTATTTGGTGGGACCATAGACGCTGAAAATTTCCGGGGCCCATGCTATTCACAATCAATAATATGAATATTTATGTGAGAGTGCGATAAAGTGAGAAAAATTTTAAAAAATATTCTAGACTACCAAATTTATATTTAATACGATGTAAATGGTAAAACGTAAAAAATCTAACACTCGACTTCAAACAAACGAACAACCGGACAACATACTAACAAATGTTTTTTTCAACAACGTTGTTGGATAAGCACGTATATTTGGTGCGTTGAGCCGATATGATTGATGATGATACAACATTGGCTTCTTTCCCCATTGTAATCATGGATTTTTTTATGTAGTACTAATACCAAATTGAGTTTATCTTATATACTAAAGAGGGTATGGGCATGTCCATAACCGTATACTAGCCAACCTAGCTGTCCCGTTATGGGACAGGTAAACCACAATAAAACTAACTCTATATTTATGACCATACCAACCTGGCTGTGAATAAATAGCAGATTTCAACGAGTAGTTTTAACAACTCTTTACAATGATGTTCAAGAGAGATATTACGTTGATATTACTTAACATTGGTCAAATATACACAGGTCTTAGGTTAGAGATAGTTCAAGTCTCCGTCAAATGACTATTACAATCGGAGTAGCCGAGTAGCCATGTAGGTGGTAGAGAACGAAGAAATTATGAATTATTTTTCATGTCATGAGATGTTCATATGAAATAATTCATCGAAAAGCTGGCAAGCCTAAGTTCAGTGATTATTTTGAAGGTGTCCATAAAGAGTGCTATATTTTGAGTTCACGGGAAATTTGGGGCCACTTAGCTCGAAGTAGGGGGGGGGGGCTAGCTGGAGGGGTTCTAGGCGCACGCCTTGTGCGCCTAGGCCTAAATACGCCCTAATGACGAGTTGTATTCAGGCGTAATTCAAATCCTATACTCCTATAGCCCACCGCGAAAATAGCGCGGACGATTGCAGGAAAAAAAAACATCGCGCGCTAAGCAATTCTTTCAGATTGCCCAACTCACAAGCACCAAATGTTTACTTTTCGAGGGTTTGGTTTTGTTCTGGTCGTTCGTTCGACGTTCGGGTTATACAAATATTAGGCCCGTGGGTCCGGTAGTACGGTTTCGATTCCCTACTGCTTCAAAATACCCCATCAATAAAATTATATCATTTTCTGATTAGAATTGTTAAAATTGTTGTTTGCCATTGAGTTGTTGATGAAGCGTCCATCTCATTATTTAATCACAAGGATAAAGATGTGCTATGACGATAGTAGATTATTTTGTGTGTACTCCCAGGAAATGCACCTGTCAGAACACGGCTTTACCTGGGACAGCATACAAGATGTTTTGGTTTTCAAACAATAACTCTAGTTTTACTTCCATTTTGGAGAGTATGGGGGATGAGGTTGTTGAGGGCAGCAATGATTTTGAAGATGACAACAACCAAAACAAAAGATAATCGAGGTTATCGCTAAAGAGCCCGTCAAAAAGAACTATCTACCGATGACGGAGGGGTTATAGAAAGGTGTGTTTGTGACATTAGGATTGGGCGAGGGGACAGAAAAGGCAAAAAATTGAGTGACTGTTTTGTTTTGTTTATGGAATACGGATATCCTATTATAGCACTTATCTGCGTTATTTTGTGAACGTTGTGACACCTCAATCACATATTTGCTTATATTATCAATTATCATGTAGTTGGTATAGTTTGATAAGTTTATTATACTGTTGTATTTTTTACGTTCCAATTACCATACACTAGGAAAACGCTAAAGTCCCGCCGCGTTGATGGATGAGTGTCTTTTTGTAAGTTTTTTGTTGCGTTTTGTGCGTTTGTTTGCACTTTTCCTTTGCAAGTGCTTTTTGAATGCATTGTGGAGGTGATTGTTGTCAAGTTTCTATTGTTATTTGTTATTGGTATTATAAACTTCAAAAAACTCATATTAAAACCTTTATTTCTGTAGATTCTGACTAATTTTTTCAACTTTTTCTTTCAAAAGGTACTACATCACCATAACCTTAATGTCCATGTGAATTCTGAACGTTGTAGCTCTACCCGTTTGGTCAGAATCGGCCCAAATGTGACGAAAATATCGCACTTAAAAATTGAAAAACTAATATTAAAACCTTTATTTCAATGGATTCTAGCTAACTTTTTCAACTTTTCTTTCAAAAGGTACTACATCACCATAATCTTAATGTCCATGTGAAATATGAACGTTCTAGCCCCACCCGTTTGGTCAGAATCGGCCCAAATGTCACGAAAATATCGCACTAAAAATCGAAAAAAATCGTAAAAGTACGATATTCATGAGAAATATTTCTTCGATTGTACCCAAAAACAATACACCTCTAAGTTCAGAGAAAACGAAGGTCCGGTCAAATTTTCATCAAGATCGCATATGCCGTTTGCCCGGAATCGAGCGAACAAACAGACGGAAAAACAAAAAAAAAAAAAACACCCGAGCTAAATTTTTTGGGGGGTCAGTGAAATTGAAGTCTTCGCTTCCGCTCGCTACGCTCATCCAAAAAGATAATATATTATATTCCCCTTGATTTATGATTAGTTACATGGCTACAACCATTTGTGTTGTCAGCAAACACGTACGGATACACTAACTCTCAGTGTAGGGGACTGTAGGGTACATTTTGTTTTGATTGAATAATACAATATTAGCAGATAATTTATGTGTTTGTATTGTGCTAATTACCATCATCCTCACCATCACCATCCACAACATCATTATTACGATAATGTTTTTACTTTATAAAAGAGACGAAATCCAGGTGGCTCCATCACGAATAAAATAATTGATGAAGATAACAAACAATCGCCAAGTCTTCGAACTCATAGATGTTTCAGTTTTTTGTCCGCGGAATAACGAATGGAAAGGATTCTGCTTGTTGTCGCTGGGGACTTTTGGGGATGGGGTAACTGTATTGTTCGTAACCCTTGCTTTCAGCGGCCTTGTCTCCTAGTCGAGTGGACTAGCCGCATTCCTACCGATCACGTGACCGTCCCTCACCCAGCGACAGTGACTACGTAGTTGCTAGCTAATCCGTAAAGACCGAGAGCCGCGCCAGCCCCTAGAGTCAAGCCGCCAAAACGGCATATTTTGGTTTTTATTTTTTTTGCCTTATCATTTCAACTAATTAGTCGCTGAAACTTGGCTGTACCCAACATATAAGTTCAATACAACTGTGGAAAAAATCCGTCCAATTGGATTAAAACGACGGGACGACAGTCGTAAATCCATTGTTTTCACAATACACATTGGTGATTTCTATCAAATTTACAAACAAAACTATTAAATATAGAAAAATAACATTGTGACTAGCTAATAGATATTAAAATTATCTAGAGATTGACATATTTCAATCACATACACAATGGCGTCTAATGGCCTATAAAAATGAGAAAGTGCACAAATCCAAGTCACTTCTTTTGCGTAGACACACACCCTTAAAACGCTGTGTGCTACTCTTATACTGCATTACATTCCATATTAGGCCTAGATTATAGATTATAGAACATAAACTAAATATTTTGCTTTGATATTAATAAATTTAGTCATTATATTGATATTATTTCAAAGTATGTTGGACTCTGTAACGTTGTAGGCCTACTCTGGAATAATACTACGGCCACAAAAATAAGCGGTTTATATCAATGTCTACATTCACAGGCGCCCGACAGACTATATCCGTGGTATTTTAATTATAAATGCTGATATAAATCTATATAGGCCTAAATACTAGAAATACTTTTAAATAAATAAATACTAGATTTTGAATTCATAATGAGCCACATGATACCTATTCTATTCCCCCAAAACCTTATATATTTACACTGTGCTTGTGTAGGATCATATGGGTGTTTACAAAGGTATCCTCACTAGGCGGCCATGACGGTGCTACGCCCCCGCGACACTAGCGCATTCTCTAGGTGATTTGAGTCCTCTATTGTAGGCTAGATTAGCAGTGTTCAATACTTCCGCACAGGCGCGAGCGTAGCAAATTGAAGCGTCAAAAATACAGTTCAAGATGGCGATTTGGCGTTTTAATTTATGCTTTTTTAAAGCAATAAAGTATTTTACTGGATTGTTTGATATGGTTTTAGCTTGTGCAGCATGGGAATGCACAAACAGAAACAATAAGACGTTATTGCATAAGAGAATTTAGTAATCATTTAATGTTAAAGGCTAGTATGCTCACCTGTCAAACTGGCGACCATCTTTAAAAATATTCGGTCTACAAATCGCTCCCATTTAATTAACATGCAAACTGGGATTTCAAGATGGCTTCTAATTGTTACGGAAGTGGACCACCAACTGCTAATCTAGCCTACAGTAGTTAAATATCAATGGATCTCCACGTAAGTATGTAGAGCTCAGTGATCCCTGCTTATAACTTGAATGTAGTAACACTCACGTTGGCCTGCATTCTCAGAAAGGAGCCGATACTGACTGGATGGTAAAAGCTGATGTCACTGATGTGGGCCACCTTCGGCCGGTATTTACTGCAGAAAGAGAACAACATTGATTTAAAGAAATACGTTATTATTTGTAGGCCTACAATAAATACTGTATTGTCCTGAATATAAGCCTACCCTTCTTTTCATTATTTTAAGCCTAAAAAGTCCCTTAGTATTAGCTTATGCATATTATTATGTTTTTTATATTTCACCAAGAAAAATTAGGGAATCGGCTAATATTCAGGTTCGGCCTATATTCGGCACAATACGTACCTAGTTTACTAGGTAAAAGTAATAAAATCATAATATATAGGCAAAAAATATTTTGTTATTCTATACAATAAAAATAAATAATAAATAAATAAATTAACTTGCCCATAAAAATAGCCGGTGGTCCACGCCAGTTCAAGGGCTTGCCTCATTAGAAAGCCGCCAAACACTCGGTTGTACATGTTACGATCCTAGGAAAATAAGAATTTTTAGGAAGATTTTTTTTATGCTATTAATTATTAATACTGCCCTGGTCTCTTATTCTTGAGTATGAAGTGAGTTTTCTCACCATGTAAAAGGAACAACAGAATAACAAAATCCCAAGACAAACAAAATAAACATTTAAATTTCAACATTTCATATTATTATACAACAAAACAATTTTTAGTGTAAGAAAGTGTCCTTTCAGCTATAGTATAAATAGTTAGTTTAAAATTTAAAAAAAAAGTTAAATAGTTAGTCATTATTATTATTTATTATTATTATTATTATTATTATTATTATTATTATTATTGATTGATTGCAGTTGTCGAAAAAGTTTGCCCCGACTGGGGTTCGAACCCAGAACCTCCGGCTTAACGTGCCATAGCTCTACCAATTAAGCTACCGGGACCACAGACAAACCTTTAGAAACTGCTATTTGTTGTGACTGTTGACAGAACAAACCTTTAGGAAACTGCTATTTGTGTGTGACTGTTGACCAACAGTCACAACAAATAGCAGTTTCCTAAAGGTTTGTTCTGTGGTCCCGGTAGCTTAATTGGTAGAGCTATGGCACGTTAAGCCGGAGGTTCTGGGTTCGAACCCCAGTCGGGGCAAACTTTTTCGACAACTGCTATCAATCAATAACTATGTCCTTAAAAGCGGGCTTATGCTTAAAAACCATATATTCATATTATTATTATTATTATTATAATAATAATTATTATTATTATTGGATGAGCGTAGCGAGTGTAGCGAGCGAAGCGAAGATTCCATTTTACTACACTGGAGAAAAAAATCCGGAATGTTTTTTTTTTCTTTTGTTTCTTTCTTTCTTTTTTTGTATTTTTGTGTGTTTGTTAACACAATTCCGGCTAAACCGATACTCAAATTGCGATGACATTTTCTGGAGACCTTGGAAATCTCTGAACTTAGAACTGCCACGTTTTTGAGCGCAATCGGAAAATTATTTCTCATAAAAATCGCAATTTTACGTTTTTTTTATTTTTAAAAAATTTCTTCGACTTATAAAACCTACATGCTTTATCCGATTTTAATGATTTTCTCACAGAACCTTAATTTTATGAATTAATATATTCGTGTTAAATTTGAGCACAATCGAATAATTATTTCTTATGAAAATCGAAGTTTTACGATTTTTTTCTTTTTTTAAACTACGAATACTAATTAAAAAAATTTAAGTTAATTTTTTATTTAATTTAAATTAATTAAAAAAAATTTCAACTAAGTAATGTTTTTTTCACAGAACAACAGAAAATCTGCATAACACATGGCAGCTTAATGCACCAATTATGCTCATCCAACAACGCGGCGGGACTTAACCCGTTTTCCTGTTATTAAAAATGATAATCATCAAAACTCAGTTCCAACTATGTCGGGTTGACTAGGGGGTTTTTCCACTATTATCTAGGGCATGAAACTGTAGATACTAAGCTTGCCAGCTCAGTGTTTCTTCCTCCTGTTTTTTTCACAGAACAACAGAAAATCTGCATAACACATGGCAGCTTAATGCACCAATTATGCTCATCCAACAACGCGGCGGGACTTAAGCGTTTTCCTAGTTATTAATTGGATGAGCGAAGCGAAGACTTCAATTTCACCGACCCCCCAAAAAATTTAGCTGGGGTGTTTTTTGTTTGTTTTTTTTGTTTTTTTGTTTTTTTTGTCTGTTTTGTCGCTCTCTACGGGCAAACGGCATATCCGATCTTGATGAAATTGGAGGGGACCTTCGAAAACTCTGAACTTAGACTTGTACGTTTTTGGGTACAATCGAAGAAATATTTTCATAAATATCATACTTTACGATTTTTTTCCGATTTTTAGTGCGATATTTTCGTGACATTTGGGGGCAATTCTGAGGGAAAACGGGTGGGGGTTTACAAGTTATATTTCACATGGAATTTAAAGGTAATGGTTGTATTGCTTTCTAAAAGAAAAAGTTGAAAAAGTTTGCCAAATCTATAAAAAATAAAGTTTTAAATAAAAGTTTTTTTTTTTTTGTGCGAAATTTTCGTCCCCTTTTGGAAATTCTGAGCAACGGGTGGGGCTAAAACGTTCATATTATACATGGACTTTAAAAGGAAATGGTGATTTTAGCATTTAAAAGAAAATTTTAAAAATTACCAGAATCCTGGAAATAAGTTTTTTAATATAAGTTTTTACGTAAAAAATCCAATTGACAAGAAAAAATGAAACTTGACAACAATCGCCTACAATGCGTAGGCAGCAAAAAAAACATTTGCAAAGAAAAGATATTCCATGAAAACTAAAAAAACTTTAAAAAGCTCACCAAAAACGCGGCGGGACTTTGGGGTTTTCAGTAAAATAATCATCAAAACCATTTCCAACTTGTGGGGTTTGATGGGGGTTTTCCATTTATCTAGGGATAAAACTGTAGTACTAATTGCCAGACTCTGTTTCTTCCTCATCATCTAACTCCTTCCCCCACTTAATTTACTCCACTTCTTCTGCCCTCCCACATGCCCCCACATTTTTTTTTTCCGCGTTTTCCAACGTCTTCTTCTTCTGGTATCGTAGAATGCTTCATTTTGGAGATGCTTGTGGAGTTTCCGTTTGAGGATCTCTTGTGTCGACTATACAGAGCAGCCCTAGCGATATTTTACTCTATTTGTCTATTCATCTATGTGTATCTGTGTGACCTACCTAAGGTAAGCTGTCGTCCTTCTGTACCTTTTCCCACAAAAACATGTTTATTCATGTTCCCAGTTTAAGAGCCTACAACTATTTATTTAATTAAATTAAATACAAACTCAAGTTTAGTAATACTAAAATAAAATAATAAAATTTTAAATTTTGATGGGGGTACAAGCGAACGAAGATTCCATTTCACTCCCCGGGAGAAAAAACCGGGAAATATTTTTTTCCTCTTTTTTTTTTGTGTGTTTGTTAAAACAATTTCCGGCAAACCATACTCCCAATTGGCTTGTTCCTGCGACTTTTACCACCACGCTGCGCTATTGACTAACCCCCCAGCCGTCTGGAGCCTGTAAAGGGGATGTAATGTAGACGGCGGTATAGCCCAACTTGCATGTCATGGTGCCATAGCTGTCAGCAGCCTACTTTTTTACTGTCAGTTTTCATAGTTTTATGTTTTAAAGCAAATGCCCCAAATTGCTGTGGTTTTTCGTGTAAGGAAGAAGGGCATATGTCGTGTTTAATACACAAAAAAATTATTTCCGGCCTTTGCCTACGAACCTCTCTCATGTCACAAAACAAACTGGCTAGGACTAAGCCCTAGGCTTTGCTGAGGGGTATGCAAGTAGGGCCTGGCCTATCTTGCTAATTTAAAATACCATGTATTGATATGCCTAGGTTACTTAAAGCTGAAGAAAGCCTAGGCCCCAGCCCCCTTGTAGCCTTTTTCAAATAGGCCAAAGGTCTAATCTCAATAACAGTGTTTGGCCCCAGGTTTTGACTTCAAAGGTGCCATGTGCTTTCCGCTCTTATTTCCAATTTTCCTATCGTTCACGTTTTCATTTTTAAAAGTTTAAACAAACAAAATTGCTATTGAATAAAATTACTTGAAAAGGCCTAGACTACTTACTACTAAAACCTTGATTAAAGAAGGGAATGGTAAAACAATACGTAAACAAACAACGAGGAAGCATAAAGATTTGCAAAGCAGAGCACTATACATTTTATTTCAAAAAACCACCCGGGCTTGGGCAGGGTTTCCCCTAGATACTTAACAACAGCTCGGGAAAAAGTATTTGTGGACCCTGGTTTTTTTTGGGGGTTTGTCTTAGACCCTATATCGGGTGGACAGCGCCGCCTATCCCGCCGTTGCAGCGTTTTTAAGCCGGCTGGAAACAAAAAGAGGGAGAGAGGGAGGATTTCGGAAATCGTGGGGGGAAAAGCGCGAGTACCATTGAAACGTACAGTAAATTTTGCGTACAAAAAGTTGAATTTCTCGTTACTTTTTGACAAAGGAGGTTTCTTAAAAAGTATTATGCATATTTTTCCTTGCGACAACACTCGAAAAAGTTTTTAATTTATTTTAACCTATTCCGTAGAAAATTTTTTTCTATGTGTTTGGCGGAAAATCCAGATTTCAACATCTTCATCATCATCTTAACTAAGGCTATATTATTTTTATTACGGAAAGGAATGTTTTTTTTTTAAAGGGGTATTCACCCCTTTACCCACCAAAATCAAAAAAAAATTTCATTTTTACAAATTAGTAATTAGGTATGAATTTAAAACAGAACAAATGTTGGTTCACCGTTACAGAAATTTTTTCCGAACTTGTTCATTTTCGATCTAGACATCTTGTAAATCTCACATAAGAATAACATGGGGACGATCTTTGAGCCCCGTGACCTTAGTTAGAGATTTTGGTATAAAATTGGCCGTCATTGACGTAGGTAGGTATAGCCATTGATTAAAGAATTAAAGCCTTCTTTAATCAATGGTATAGCCTACTCGGCTACGTTTTCTGTAAATCATGTACGTAATTTAGGCATGTGGTTTGGTCAAAATATGCTTATTACCAAGAGAAGGTGTAATTTCGGAACGCATATTTTTGCGTGTTAAGAGTGTATAATATTATTCGTGCAAGTTTCTATAAATGCCCATTTTAGATTGGTATGATGCTATAGTAATAGTATAGTCAATGTGAAACAAAAAATAAGCAGGTTGAAGCGGAATTCACCAAAACGCAAATTTTCTCAAATTTCAGGATAAAAAGCATTTTTAAAAATCGTGTTTAGTCATGGTAAAATATATAATTTGTAAACTGTCATTTTAGTTTTGTAGCCTATTAAAATTTATCAAAAACCCAAGATGACATAGTATGGAACCCTTTGGAAATAGGGTTCAGGGGGGAATGGCTGAATGAGTATAGTATGATTATATAGAACAGAATTTTGTAACACTTTTAAAATCTTAAATTAATTAATTATTAATTAATTATTAAATTAAAAATTAATTAATATTTGATAAAGGTGCCTATTATCCAAGTGAGGTTGTTTGTTGAGGAAAAGGGGGGGGGGGAGGGGGGGGGGGGGAGAGGGTTACACCAGATGTCACTATTCTCAAATCACATTGTTATTGTTTGGCTGTAGTGAGGCCTGAGGGCCTACAAAATAACAATAATATTAGCTCTGGAAGTAGTAGTAGTAGTTTATTTATTTAGCAAAATTGCTATTTACATACAAATACATACATATTATGATATGGACTACAGTTGTACAAGATAAAATCACAATAACCAATTCTTATAATTCCATAATATAAAAAACAAACAGTATAAAAACTATTCTAAATCTATGTTATTTTGATTGTTGCAGTATCTTGTCTATAATTATTATAAAACCCAACTTTCGACCAGTCAGCAAAATACCAACTTACAAGAACAATTTCCACTGTTCAAGATTAACTGTATCCACACTGTACACGACAAATCTGATGCTACATACATCATGCAACCACAGTCGTCAATAAAGAACTGATCTTATACAAAATTATACAATATATACAATTACAATTATCACAATATAAAAAGACCACAGCAAAAACACTTCAATAAAATCAACATTTATCAAGTATCATAGTACATGTTGCCATAGTGGACTAATAAAAATTCCTCATATAGTCAACATACATAAATTACCCAACATAATTACAATTGCCACCACTTGAAATCAAGTAATAATGGAAAACCTTCAAAATAGTGATACATTGCCACAACTTTATATATTTTAATTATGAAGATATTTATTTGTCCCAAAAAGAGCTTTTTTCATAAGGTTTAGCCATTAATTTACCATTTTTTATAAGTTTATTACACTCTATTCTAAAACGTTTATGATTGTTCTCATTGCGTATACCTATAGGGATTCGATTGAATATTTTAACACCCTTCACAAATATTGAATTCTCCTCTTGTCTTCTGTTTATTCTGTTAACATTTAAATTCATTGCTCCCCTTGTATGATATTTGTGTACAGTCTCAACCTTGGTTAATTTGTCCCCCAAGTATTTTGGTGTAAGACCTTTATATGTTTTGTGAATGAAGGAGAGGGTATTTAGTAGTATTCTTTCTTTTATTTGCATCCAGCCTAAGGCCTTACACATTTTATTTACAGATGTAGTTCTGTTTACTCTTAATATACCTCTCATTACTTTATTTTGCAATTTTTGCAAAGTCATGATCTCATTTTGTCCTAATAAAAACAACAACGAGCTACAATAGTCAATGTGAGGGGCAATAATTGCTTTATATAACATTATTTTTGCTTCCGTAGGTAACGATCCCTGTATTCTTAAGAATAAGCCAACTTTTGTTGCCATTTTATTAAATTACATACTGTCCATGTTGTTTAAATGTTAATCCGTGATCTAACATGATACCTAAGTGTTTGATTTCATCCACTAACTCAATAACCTCTCCCCCAATTTTTATTATGATCTGTCCCACCATTTTCCTCATTTTTGGAGAACCTATTACCATAGCTTTTGTTTTTTCTAGATTAGGTTTCATTTTGTTAATTTCTAACCAAATTTCCAATACATTTATATCAACATTCAGTTTTTCTAACACTTCTTGTATATTTATACCTGAGATTAATATTAAAGCATCATCTGCATATAGGTGTATTGTTACAAATTGTAGGTTATTGCCATGTCGTTAATATAAATTATAAACAATAATGGGCCTAGTTTAGATCCTTGTGGCACTCCAATACTGTTATCCTGTGTTCCTGAGTACCAGCCATTATATTTAACTTTTTGTGTTCTATATGTTAAGTACGACTTAATCCATTTAGCCGCCGTACCCCGTATACCATACCTTTCCAGTTTTTGTAACAATATATCACGATCGATTGTTTCAAAAGCTTTTCTCAAGTCTAAAAACACAGCCACTGTTATTGTACTCCCTACTTTTTCCCTTAGATTTTCTAATACTAATTGTATCGCAGTTTCACAACTATGATGCCTGCGGAACCCAGATTGTTGTGTAGTAAAAATGTTATTAGTTTCAAAGAAATTCATCAGTTGATCCTTAACCACAGTTTCTAATATTTTCTCAATTATTGGCAACACGTTTATGGGCCTAAAGTTTTCCCCATCTATTGCCCTAGGTACTTTAGGTATAGGGGTAATAATAGCCGTTTTTAGGATTGCTGGTACTTCTCCTAATTCTAGTGATAAATTTATTATATTAGTTACATACTCTCCCAATACTACATTCGATACTTTCATTACTCTATCCGTGATGCCGTCTTCTCCTGGTCCAACAGCTTTAAGATTTAATATAATTTTAGATACTTCTTCTATACTTACTGAATTAAATTCCTCTAACACATCATTAGACATGACTGGTATCGATTCTAACATTTGCTCTACAGAATGTGTACTTTTTATCTGCGTGTATATGTCTTGTATACTATTAACAAAGTATTCATTAAATTTGTCTGCCACTTCCTTTCCATACACTTTTTTGTTTCCAAAATACAAGTCATTTGGACTATCCGAACTCTTACCGTTATACAAAAGTTTAAGTGTTTCCCATAATTTTTTAGGTACATATCTGTATTCTTTTATCTTATTAGAATAAAATTCAGCCTTTTTTTGCCTTAACATGCTAAGAGATAGATTTCGTTTACGTGTGTAGTTATCCCATAACAGTGGGTCATTTGTTCTTTTTGCTATCCTAAAAAGATAATTTTTTTTCTCCAATAACTCTTTTTATTTCATTATCAAACCATTTATTGTTTGTTCGGTTATACTTGGTTTTTACCAAAATTTTATGAAGTGGTATGTCTGAATCCAAAGTTGCAGATAAATTATTTAAAAGCTCCTGTACCATACTATCTAAATTTGTCCCCTGTTGATTTACACTCCAGTTTTTTCCCAATAAATTTCCTAGAAACTTTTCTTTGTTCTCTTCATTATGAAAAATTCTTTTGTAATTCCTGACATTAATTTCTTTTGTTTTAGTTACGACTTCTCCCATCTAAAATCGTAATACCAAGCATACAATGGTCTGATACTGTTTCATTCAGAACATTGACTCTAACAGTATTTTCAAGTTCTTTAAATGTTATTGTATAATCAATGGTTGTTCTAGTAAATGATACTTTATTATCAGTTTTACTTACTAATTTAGCAATTCTTGTGAATTCATTAACAAGTTGAACCACACCCATACGCTCAAACATTAACTGCATTTTTTTGGAATATATGGTTAATTTACTTAGGTCTATATTGAAATCACCATTAACCACTAATTTGGAGTTCCTGTTTACTATCATATCTATCGTCTCTTCTAAAGAAGTAATAATCTTTGCCTTAGCCCTTTTAGGTGACGAGTAGATAAGGGAATAAATCATACCCATAAGGTAACCGCTGGTAATCTTAATCGAAATTTCCCACCATTCTCTTTCCGTCACTTTAATTTTAATTATCGAGAAGGTTACCTCTTTTTTAATATATACCATGATACCTCCTGTATGCCTATTGTGCGAGTCTACCCGAATTGAGCTGTATCCCTCTATATCAGTTTCCCATTCCTCTATGTCATTTACTAGGCGCGTCTCTGTAAGACCGAATATAGTTGGGGTTTTCCTATTAATTATGTCCTCTATGAATGTTTTTTTTGACAAAAAACTTTGAATATTTACATATAAAATATCAACCTTGCCTTTATTAGTTCCCTGTAAAGTTTCTGTCATTATTAGATTATTAATACTAGTATTATTAATGCTTAAACCAAATTGTTGTACTTGTTGGTCACTTACACCAATCCCCTTGTCTCTTTGTACATGTCCACTGTCCGAAATTAGTTTTCCAGTTTGTGCACCAACCCTACTATTATATCATACATTATGTTGTGACCTCTGTGATTTAAATGCAGGCCATCCTTTCCAAGGCTGTCCCTCAACAACCATATATTAGGGTCAACAAACGTGCACGCCAGTGCAGCTGTCACCCATTCAACATCATTATTTATCTCATCGATTTCCTTGCCTCTATGTCTAATCTTTATGGACTATACCCGTTATTGCTATGTTTGCCCCTGGAAACTTATTTTTTAAAGCTGTTACCAGATCCCACGTATCATTGATTGAATTACCATTTTTCCTCCATCCTCTAATATTATTTGTACCCACGTGTGCAATAACTATGGGCTTTAGCCCAATGTTCTCTTTGTTAAGATTAAGATTTTGACTATCTAGGCCTATGCTACTTCCGTCTTTTTTATAATTATTTTTTATAATTTTAGTTAGTTGATCTGTTCTTACCCCAGGGTAGCAGTCTACAGTCCATTCCTTTCCTCTCTGCTTACTTATTTTACCTACATTGTAGATCATTGAATCCCCTACAACAAGGACTTTATTTGTTTCGGAATTAGGCCTGTTCTCCGCTTTTGTACCAGCAGGATCATTGCTATGTTCACTAACCATCTGGTTTGGTTGATCTAAATTTAAATTTAAATTTAAAGTACTCTTGTTATTCCATATATAAACCCTGATTTGAATGCCAGTCCCGTTGAACACATTGGCGATGGATCTTCGCACTTGTGGCCACTTAAGTCTGTCTAACCCACAGCCAAGCCTTGGCATAGCAATGCTTTTAACCCCTCTATCTAAACACAACTCTTTCATTGTTACAAGGCACTTGTATATGTCTCTCAAGATTGGTTTGTCTTTTTTTGTTCTTTTTTTAGTCACTAAGTTGAAAATGTATCTTCCATCATTCTCAAGAGTTGCAACTTCACCTACTTTTTTTCCTTGGTTCAATAATTCTTCTCTTCTCCCATACCTCTTGTTGAATTGGGCTGCAATGCCTCCGGCCATCAACATGTCTTCACCCACACAATGGGCATATGCAGACTCATTATCTTCAAACAAGTCTCCAGTGATGACTTTGATGAAGTCTACGCTTGCATTTCCCTGTATTTCGTTTGTTTCCTCAGTCAGTATAGGCCCTGACATCTCCTCATTTTCAGTAGTATTTAGGCCTACATCAGGGCTTAGGCCTATGCCTTGGTCCGCAACGGTCCTTGGCCTACATCCCAGGCCTAGGCCCAAGGCTAGTCTGCTATGGTCTGCATCAATCCCATTTGACCCGTTAAGAGACTCACTGACTACTTCTTTCAACAACTCCCATCTTGTTTCCATAATTTTTTCTAGTTCTAATCGTTCACATTCATTTTGTTGATGTATGTTGTCCATGGTTATAAGTAGTTCTGACATTTTGTTAGAGCATTCCTCTTTCATGTCGTAAACTACACTCCTTGAATCCTCCACTTTATCTCTCATACTAATATATATTTCTTGAAACACCTTATTCGTCTGGTTTAAAGTATCTTTGATTAGGTTTAATTCCCTAATAATGTCTTGGCTTGTGATATTTCCGTCTTCCTTACACGTACAGTTCACCAAACATAACCTACAAATCCATGTTGGTTCACTTTCCACTTTATCTATCTCATTTTGGGGAATATCCCCACAATTAAAATGGATCCATCGATCACAACAGTCACATAGAATGCCATTTGCAACTATTTTTGAACAAAACTTACATTTATCATTAACTAAAACTCTAATACGAATAACTTGAGGCTGCTTACTGTTGTTACCCACCGCCATGACGTTCGATCATAATTGATCATTGGTCTGCATTTTTTTAAAGGAATTAGGCCTATGTTTCCATCCAAATAAATTTTTGTGAAAACAGTTCAAAACATAATTATGCATAAGAATACGAAATGATATTTTGCACTATAGTGAGCTATAAAAGTGATAACACAACAATCACTTTATTATAAGGAATTTTATTTATATAATAATACCAAATTGCTTTCAAGAACCATTATATACCAGAAGTATAAGGCATATTATGTTCATGACAAGCCATGTGCTTTCTCAGGTCTATGTTCACTTGAAATATATATTTGGTAAAATAACCACAATAATAATCAAAAGTAAAATGGTGTCCTACATTACGAAAAATAATTTCAGTAAAATATTTACACGTGGAATGAAAATTCACATTGTTTCACAGCTCTTTACCATATTTTTACGTACAGTCAAACGCAGCGCGCGCAATGTTTTGCCACCACCTCGTTCTTGGAACTGGCCGCAGGTCGGCTTCACGAATATTGCCGAGCTATCCGTCTACCCGAAGGGTATAGATGGTCTAAGGGGTTAGTGCAGTGGCGCGATCTGCGTGGAGCTTTGCGTGAACAAGCCAATTGCGATGAAATTTTATGGAGGCCTTCGAAATCTCTGAACTTAGAACTGCCACGTTTTTGAGCGCAATCGAAAAATTATTTCTTATGAAAATCGCAATTTTACGATTTTTTTTTTTTAAAATTATTCTTCGACTTATAACTCCTACGTGCTTTATCCGATTGTAATGATTTTTGAACAGGACCTTTATTTTATGAATTTATATATTCGTGTGAAATTTGAGCGTAATCAAATTTTTTTAAATGAGAATCTCAATTTTACGATTTTTTTTATTTTTAAAATTTCTTTGACTTATAACACCTTTATGCTTTTTCCGATTTAAATGATTTTTTCACAGAACCTTAATTTTATGAATTAATATATTCGTGTGAAATTTGAGCGCAATCGAAAAATTATTTCTCATGATTATCGCAATTTTACGATTTTTTTTTATTTTTAAAATTTCTTCGACTTTTAACACCTACACATGCTTTATTCGATTGTAATGATTTTTTTCACAGGACGTTAATTTTATGAATAAATATATTCGTGTGAAATTTGAGTGTAATCGAAAAATTATTTCTCATGAAAATCGCATGAATTACGCTCATCCAACAACGCGCCTGAAAAAGCGTTTGCGAAGCTTCCTAGTTTATTAGAAACTCAAGTAGTAGATAGTATGTAACAAATTGTAAACAGTTATTAAAGAGAAGTAATAATGAGGTTCATTAAGCAGTCAATCAATATTATCAATAACTGAGCAAAATTTCAGTGAGGGTAAAAAATGAAGGGTGGGTACTGGGAAGACCTCGACACAGAAATAAGACCAAGGCAGACGTGGAGGAGAGAGCTGGCGTTACGAACAGTCAAGAGAACCATGGAGATCAATGGTGGAACGTCCCTTTACCCAACTAAATTATGTTCACAATTTATTAGATCATTTACAATTAAGTAATTCTACACAGTAGTAAATACATACACCGGTATACAAACTAGATTAAACCTTCTCTTCGAAGTCCTTCGAGAAGGAGGTGCTGTACAAAGTAACTAAGTATAGCAATAATAGTAATCGGGACCATTAATATTAATTAATAATAGGGTAGGCCGGTAGGGACTTGCCATCGATGTCGAAGCAAAATTGACTTTCGATTTGACATCAATTTGCCATCTTAAAAAAAAGTTTTTTTAACCCGAGAGTAGTCGCGTGTGGTCTTTTAGACCGACTTTTTTTTTCAACAGTTGGTATTTGCACAGCGCGCATGCGTGGCTTGTCTAGTTCCGCCTACCTTCCCAAAATAGATTTGTGAAGCCAGTGTGCAATACGCGATTCAGTTTTCAGCAGAACTTCATCTCAGATGAGAGGTCCTGTTTGGTTGCTCGGTCTTTTCGACCGCTGCGCGACTACTAAGGGAGGCAAAAATATGCATACTCAATCACTATTATGAGACATGTATTTTGTAATTGTAGGTTGATTATTCTTCAACATACAGTGTTGGCATAATATTACTGTCTTGGTTTACTAATAATACGAACTACAGGGTGTTTCAAAACATATTTTTATACCTTTTTGTAGGTTTGCTACTTTTCTGTGTTTGATTGATTATTGATTGATTTTATTGATTATTGATTGACAATTGATTAATATAACCAGGTATGCTGTTACATATATTATGATAATGATATTTCACTTTTACCTTAATGTTAATTAATTAATTAATTAATTAATTAATTAATTACCACCTAATGTGTGGCTCGTTGGTCTTGTTGTTAGCGTACCTGCTTCCAATGCAGAAGGTCCAGGGTTCGATTCCCGCTAAAGTCAGAAGTTTTTTAACTTCTGATTTGGACTTAAGTCCATCAGTTCTTGTCTTAGGAGTTCGTAAACGGTGACTTTGGAGCCGTCCTAGCAACGAAGCACATAATAAATTTCAGAGTTGTTCTGAATCGGCCTTGTTGATTCTGGCGTTGATTCGCGGGTGTTCGCACTGTCCATACCACTGATTGCTATATTTCCTATTAAAAAATATCGATCTTTGGTTGGTTATCGCTCACGTCGTCGATTGCGTCGGGGCCTGCAGGGTTGGCTTGGTCGCTTTGATTTAAAGTCCCCCACTGAAAATCAGTTATATAACTGAGTGGGTAGACTCTAAATAAAATTTATTTTTATTTTATTTATTATAAATTACCTTATATTCGTAATCAAAACGTCATCCTAACGTTATTAGCCCATAATAAATAATGCGGTCTAAAGGACCGCGCGCGACTACTAACGTTACAAACAGGGGCGCGACTACTCTCGGGTTAAGGGAAATTGCTTTTGAAACCATGTTAATCCATATTTTTTACTTTTTGACTATTTTTACATTAAAAAAGGTGGGGAAAAAAATCCCTCATAAAAAAGGCAATTTTTTTACGATGTGATGTCGAAATTATTGGTTTGACATCGATTACGAATTTATAATCGAATCCCAACCCTAATATTTAATATACTTAAAATCGAAACTCCAAAACTGAAAATCAAATTTTAATTAATTATCAAGTGCTCTTGTCCACCCCTAAAATAAACAACGGAAGTCAAGCTGTAGGCTACGTACCTCTGGATAACAGGGCACGATATTTCTTAGTTTTGCGTTCACCATCCACATACTGAACGACGGAAGCGTTCTCTTGTGGAAGGTCGGGTCGTTCAGGTCGACCGTGTTGAGGAAGAGATTGTGGATGAGATGTTGTTCGTTGACGTCGGGGACTCTCTTTAACAGCGACATCTGTTTGTTGAGCATTCGACGCTGCCGGCGGTCTGCAATCACGTCGGGTAAACATCACGTCGGGTAAACATCACGTCAGGTAAACATCAAGTCAGGTAAACATCAAGTCAGGCAAACATCAAGTCAGGCAAACATCAAGTCGGGAACTCTCATTAGCAGGGACATCTGTTACTACAGCTAGTATTGTTGTACTAGCTCTAGCTGGTTTATGCACGTGGCCCTCAATTACTGTAAAGGACCCTAAAATGAATAGGAAGAAAGTACCAAATCGATAATTCAGGCTGATAATGATAGACTGATTGATCATTTTCTGTTGAAGCATAATTAGGAACTGCCAAAAATTAATTTAATGCTAGCAATGCTTTATGTACTACGTACAAACTCAACTACTAGAGTAGGTCTACTAATGTAAACTAGGAGGACTCACTTTCTCCGGTGGCAAAGATTTCTTTCTCCTCATCAGTCTCGGGGACGAGAGGATTGACAACGGCTGCTGCCGTATTGGTCGAGTTTCGGGCGGCCAACAAGAAGGTTGCTTTCGTTATCTTCTGCCACTCCCCGCCCAATTTCTAGGGAAACGTTAAATTATTGTTAAATTGGCATCAATTTATAAAATACCTAGCCAAAGATGTTTACCCATACATCAAAACAGGAAAATGCATAAAAATCCGGTCTCTACTAGGAATTATTGTAGCGTGTGTGTGTGTAGGGCTACCTATTAAATATTATGTTTATATATCAACAATAAATAGGAAACTATCACAGGTACCTGATGTAGCCAAACCATACTTTCGAGCGAGGATTTTCCCACCCAAGATATGTGTCCGGACAATCGAATATCTTCGTTATCCTGCAATGAGAAAGCAAACATTTACATTAAATAAATATGTAAATTCGTATTTAGTCTACCCCAGTGGCGTAACTCCCTATAATGCAAGCCCCGCGACCTATATAGGGACCCCCTCAACAACCACCGATTTGTAATAATTAATCTTTGTATAAAAAAGTATTAACAGATTTCTCATGTTTGATTTTTCCATTGACTGTTGTCAACAAGAGGTGTTGTAAAGCACTGCAGTGTGAACTGTGTGATTAATCCTGTTCCTGTCTGGCTTATGATTTGACACTTGTCCGGAGTCGCCAGAAAGAAGGTACTCCAAAAGAAAGACATTTTATAGCAATCCCGAATTCGGTTTAGGCGTGTGGTGTAATTAAGAGTGAGAATGGAAGCCCAATACACATTTTACACGATAAAGATTTAGGAATAGCAAAACATACAATCTAAACTTACTTACAAAATTAAAAGACAAAGTGACAAACGTAATCTAGTGCCAGAAAAATTACTATCTAAGCACTGTAATCTAGTTTTCAACATTAAAATGTGGGGGCCCAATAATCCAACTTGCATAAGGGCGCCACCATTTTGAGTTATGCCCCTGGTCTACCCGCTCAGTCATAATAACTGATTTTCAGTGGGGGACATTAAACCAAAGCGACCAAGCCAACCCTGCAGGCCCCAAAGCAATCGACGAGTGAGCGATAACCAACCAAAGATCAATATTTTTTTAGCAATCAGTGGTATGGACAGTGCAAATACCCGCGGATCAAAGCCAGAATCAACAAGGCCGATTCAGAACAACTTTAAATTAAATATGTGCCTCGTTGCTAGGACAGCTCTAAACTCACCGTTTACAAATTCCTAAGACAAGAACTGATGGACTTAAGTCCAAATCAGAAGATAATAACCTTCTGACTTGAGCGGGAATCGAACCCTGAACCTTCTGCATTGGAGGCAGAGATGCTAACCACAAGACCAACGAGCCACACATTTTCTACTACTCTATGGTAGAGGGGTCAAATTTGTTTGGTAGGTCTACCAGTACATTTCACTTTAATCAGTGTAATACTACCACAATACAAAATATAATATCTTGGTCTTGTTGTTAGCACATCTGCTTCCAATGCAGAAGGTCCAGGGTTCGATTCCCGCTAAAGTCAGTAGTTTTTTAACTTCTGATTTGGACTTAAGTCCATCAGTTCTTGTCCTAGGACTTTGGAGCCGTCCTAGCAACGAAGCACATAGTAAATTCAGAGTTGTTCTGAATCGGCCTTGTTGATTCTGGCGTTGATTCGCGGGTGTTCGCACTGTCCATACCACTGATTGCTATATTTCCTATTAAAAATATTGATCTTTGGTTGGTTATCGCTCACTCGTCGATTGCGTTGGGGCCTACAGGGTTGGCTTGGTCGCTTTGATTTAAAGTCCTCCACTGAAAATCAGTTATATAACTGAGTGGATAGACTCTAAATACAATTTATTAAACGAGTGAGCGCAGCGAACGGAGTGATCTCCATTCGACTTAAACGGCCCTTATTGTTTTTCTGCGTGCGTGTGTGTGTGCGTGTGTGTACGTTGAAAATCAGCCGAATCGCTGAACAGATTGCGCTGAAATTTTAAACAGACATCGGTACGAGTTTATTGAGAACTGCTAACAAAATCAGCAAGATCCATTGCGATTTAAACCTACAAGAAATAATAAATTGAAAAATAGGCTTCCAATGTTTAGAAATTATTTTAACGACAATGGTTTAGATTTTGAAAATATATTTTTTGTTTGTTATTAACCTGGCTGTGAAATGCCGTGCCCATGCAAGGTCTATCGAATGTTGAACGTCAAGGTACCCCCAAATTCCGCTCGGAGATTGAGTAAACTTTGCAATATTTACACGTATTTCGTACTGGCTATGTTTACCATAGTAGGCCCTATTGCCACAGATGATGGACTACACTGCGTTATATGCATTTCAAAACATGTTTAATAATTTTTCATAGGCTTGGAGTACACAACTTCCGACATAGGATAACCCAGTTTTTCTGAATCGGCTATGGCGCTTCGCTTGACTTGGGTGCCAAATGTTCATAACACTGATTGTATGTGGTGGCCGTTGGGAACCAGTCAAGCCGGTTCGATATCACTCAATACTTATACAAAAGATTTTAAATTTAGTGTTACCGGCCGTCACTGTAAGTGATGTGACCTTAAAACTATCACAATGAGGTGGATAGGTACCTGAACAGGGGGACAAAATTTATTGGGGTACCATCCTATTGGTCAAAATGCTTTAAAACATTTGGGTTTCCAATCACTTTATTTTTACTCAACTTACTTGTAATTAATCTATTTAGAGATCCTGAATACGGGGAACCTACATGTTAAATTTTACATGAACATTAAGGTTATAGAATGATAGTCTCTTTTGAAAAAAAAAGTTGAAAAGTTTGTTGGAAGGCTTCCAAATAAAGGTTTTAAAATGAGCCTTAAACACTTGGCATATAATCAACAAGTAACCATAGTTACTTGACACTTGTTGACGGTATAAGCAGAGTTAGGCGGGAAAGTGCGATACGTAAACAAATGGCGGACATTTAAAATTTCTCTTCTTGTTGTGGAACGAGAAAAGGTGTCATTATACTCTCATAAAACAAATCAGAAACCGTCCCTGGCCTAGGCCCAGATGTAGAAAATTATTTATAATACAACAGTGTAGGTCTAAAGTTCCATTAGGCTATAGGACTAGATAAATAAATACTTACACTACATGTTTGACAAGCCCTAGGCCTTTCTTAGCCAACCCTAGGCCAGCACTTCCTTGTTTTGACACACTTCCCGCACAAATAACTAGTTTTGATTACTACAAGCCTAATGCAGATAAACAATGGTATGATAGTCCTAGGCTATTCCAAAATTTACGGCAATAATAAGCTTTTTCTTTACTTTTAATAACCTCACGCAATCTCCTGTCACTTTTAATAAAAATGTAAAACAAAAGATGGTGAAAATTTTCAATATTCTTCTGATTATCTGATGATTTACATGGCTGTGGGTCAAGGCCGTCTAGATATATCGCTTCCCTCGTGTGGGTGCAGTGAAATAGGTGTAAAATTACATTAGTTGTGCGTTTGTTGTTACATGGGAAAGTTTTAATAGGATGTGAGTTGCCTAGACTTAACCAGTCCTTATACCGTCGTTATACCATGGTTATACCACCTATACCCAGGATGTACATGAATCCGGGCCTAGATATTTTACATCCTATTGTTATTGCTAATACCATAAAAATTAAATCAACTTTGATAAAAATATTATATTTTAACAAATAATTTTGTAATGGAACTTGAAAAAGTAATAAGATCACACACATAACAAAAACTTGTAGAAATACAGCCAAACCTTACACACTCAAAAGGAATGAGATCTAAAAAAAGGGCCAAGCTCATCTACCCTTCCACATTTGCGCATTCTTAATTCATAAACGTACAGTGTCCCATAACAGCATCCTCGAAAAGCTTGGCAAAATAGAATTTGCATGTTTACGTTTAAATTAATTACAAAAAAAGAACTTGGATAAACTACTACGTTAAATTAATAATCGCAAATTCTATTTTGCCAAGCTTTTCGAGGATGCTGTTATGGGACACTGTACGTTTATGAATTAAGAATGCGCAAATGTGGAAGGGTAGATGAGCTTGGCCCTTTTTTTAGATCTCATTTCTTTTGAGTGTGTAAGGTTTGGCTGTATTTCTACAAGTTTTTGTTATGTGTGTGTATTTTCTACTAAAAATATCGATCTTTGGTTGGTTATCGCTCACTCGTCGATTGCGTCGGGGCCTACAGGGTTGGCTTGGTCGTTTTGGTTTACTGTCCCCCACTGAAAATCAGTTATATAACTGAGTGGGTAGACTCTAAATACAATTTATTTATTTATTTAACAAGTTGTAGCTTGTAAGTTTTCATAGTTTTAGAATGAATTGGCCTGAATACGTGAACCACATGAAATTAAATTACAAAACATGAATCTATCTATTCAAAGAGGCTAATAAAAATCTATCTATCTATCTATCTATCTATCTATCTATCTATCTATCTATCTATCTATCCATCTATATTTTAAATGTTTTACCACTGAGCACTGAGGAACAAGTTACACCCATATGTACACGGACACCATCGACCATAAGTATATCAAGGACTGGGTATAGAAGATTAAGATATAATAACTACACTCCTTGATTCACTTATGGTCCAGGACTAGCATAGGAGCATGGCATGAGGAAATAGAAGCATGTCTACAGATTGTCTATAGTAGCACCCCGAAGGACTTTACAGTTACACCTTAACATCCCCCCCCCCCTCCCCATCGATTTGGACACTTTTAAGATAGGTATGTTCAATGTTGAGTGAGAGACAAGAAGTGTCTGCACTCTGCAGTAGACCTATGTGCCCTTTTTCCGAGAATGATCACACCACTTTTACAAAACCAATGTGAAGCTTTCAAGCTAATTGAATGACAATACCACTGCCTCCTAGATGTTGCTCGTGGCTCCTCGTTCCCTGCCTGTCCACGCAACAGGTTTTGATTGTTGACCAGTAATTCACACTTTTTTCCCACATAGGCATTCTAGCGCTAGTTACCGCCCCCAAAAGCTCCGTTTTGTTTTTGTTGTCAAGAGACAATCAAGATGTAATTTTAGTGTTATGTATTCAGACTTTCTAATATTTGTGTAATAGACCTACTATTCTGCAAACCTTGATAAGTGATGTACGTTATTAAAACATTGAACTTAGTTTTGTGCCCTAAAACCCCAATAACTAACTAGTTGTATTCATTAGTATAATACATCAGAGATAACATTTAATGTGATGCACGTCAAAACAACAACAAAAACAAGACAGAGCTTTTGGGGGCGGTAACTAGCGCTGTGGGAAAAAAGGGCGATTGCCAGGGCAACAATTAACACTGTGCGCGTGAACAGGCAGGGAACGAGGAGCCACGAGCAACATCTAGGAGGCAGTGGACAATACAAACCATCAAAACAAAATATAGACGCATTGCGACTATCAATTACCTGTCTAACGCAGCGCATAATCATATTCAGTCACCTGAATTCCTAGTCCTGCACTCGAGTTTGAAAAGAGATACGATTTCGTAAACCATCAGCGCACACTATCGCCCGCATTGCATGCTGGGAATCGAGTTGCTCCTACAGCCACCTAGGTGGTGAATTTTTTTCTAAAAACCACTGAACAAAAGGCTGTGTTTTCTTCAATGTAAACAATGATTGCCGGCTTCTGTTGAAAATTTAAGATTTAGTTGGCTGTGGTTGAAAGTTGCAACACACTACCCAGAATTCCTTGCGGAGTTCGGGCATGCGCAGAGACTTAACGAAATCATCTATCGCTGAACCGCACTTTGCTCTACGGGTGTGCGGGGAAAACTACGAAGCAACGAGGTGTAAACCCAAGCGGAGGCTACTGTAGATATAGCATGGCATACTAGACAAAATGTGGAAAAAGGAGAAGGACCTTAGGTCTAACATCGGTGAAATCTATTTGGTCAACGAGGATGGTAACAATCACGTACGGAGTGGGACCCTCGGGGTTTTGCAACGGGTTGCGAATGTGCTTATAAGCCACCCAAACTGGAATCAGAGATGCAACATTAAAACTAAATAATAAGCCTAAATATAATTTAAGGTGAATAAGTTTTAAGAAGGTAGGTATAAAAAGTTAGAGGCCTAGTTTAAATGAACTTTTCCAATGTTCTTGGGGAAAGAGATATTTAATTTAACTGTAGGCTCTAGGCCTAATGCATTATTATTTTTATTGGTACATAGTTTTAGGACGCTTTAAAGCGTCTTAAAACAATAGTGAAGATAATTCGTGCTTCAGAAATCTAAACAAACAAACAAAGGGGGCCAGCATTGATGGTGAAGAGTAGAGAATATGAAAAAGTAAAAATTGTCAAATAAACATGCCTGTGGCTGTGGAGATAGTGAAAAACTGAAAATGTTTGTATGAGAGTCCCCTTTGTGGTCACTAGTCACCTTAAAGATGTTCTTTGAGGAGTCCACACCGACTGCCTCTTTCATCGCCTTTTACAATGAGCCAATAACAATAAGCAAAGCAAACAGTTTGCCATTATAAAATCCATTAATTTAGGTCAAAACTAAATATACACAAACACTACTGTAGTGTATATACCAACTAGCATAAGCCTAAGTAAGATAAAATAAGAAAATACAATTTAAAATTAGGCCTACCGGTAGTAAAACAGTAAAAAGTGTTTTACTTTTATTTTAAAACATTATTTTAAATCCAGCACCAGGGCCATTGAACCAAAATCATTTTTAATTTGGTTAGGTTTTTCCGTTCAACGCAATTATTTCGGTTCGGTTTGGTTCAACCTAGGCTATCTAAAAATAACAGTTCGGTTCAAACCGGTTTGGTATCGTTTGTATTTAACATTTTCATTTTGTAGGCTAAGGCAAAAAATATGAATAAAACAAACAAAATTTACTTTTTTGAAAAGTTTAAAACGTTCAAAATAATAGTATTTACCAATACATGCCAACAGCTTTCTAATGCTCACCTTACTCAATTGTCAACAATGTATTTCAGTCCCCCAGGAACTACGCTATTACTAAAAAGTGGAACCTTTCAAGTTACAACGAAGTTGGCAATCGCAAAATTGGATTTACCTATAACAGAGTGGTAAGTAGGCCTACACAAGAAGGCATACAATAAAATGCACATCATGTACCCCTTTCCATTGTCAACAACACGTTGAGGTCGGCGTATGTCCTAACAACGGTGACGAAGGTGGTTGGAAATTGCATTACGAAAGGTGGTAGGATGGGCCGGACTTTTACAGGGAAAAATCGCTTCCCCATCCCCCTTTTTTATGCAATTTTTGCAATTTGGCAACTTTTAGACTAGGCAAGTTCTTAAACTGTCCTGAACCAAAATAAATCGAAAAGAACCAAAATTTCGAATTTCGGTTCGGTTTTCGGTTCAGTAAAAATATTGGTTTTTGTCGGTTTTCGGTTCGAACCGATTTGATGCCCTGCCCAGCACGCTTTGGATACAAAGCTCATCCTAACGTTTATAATTATGTATGTTGCAACACAACAAGAGAGCAAAGGAACAAGAAACACAGATATGTAAAAACTAAAAAGTTATAAAAAAGCTGTAAAATTTATTTCTACCATCTGCCAACAAAAACAACAAGCAAACAATCAAACAAGTAGGCCTACTGTCATTTGGTAAGTTCATTTTTTAAATCCGTAGGCCTAATCGAATAAAATGCGTACTTACAATCAGGTAGGAGTAAAATTTTGTAATTTGCTAGCCACAGTCCTTTTCCTCCCGGATTTCTTTGGGTAGGGAGTTATAGAAAGTGATACCACTGCCAGTGACATACGATCCATTCTAGAGCCGTGTTTTACTATTACTACAACAGGGAACACGAAGGTTTTGTTTCTGCCTTGTATTGTGATGGTGAGTAGGGCTAGTCCTAAATTGCTACAAAAGGTTAGTGATGATTTTTGTTTCAATGCGAGTTTTAGTTATATGAACGTGGCTGGGGTTGCTAAAACCTCGCGCGAATGATCATGTTACTGTAACTGCATACAAAAACTCAATGCTATTTTGGCTTAAATTTTGAAATTTTGGAATTTTGGAAAAATTCTTTTTGCAATTTAGGCCTACTAGGCCCTAATTGGTTCATGTTTATTACTAAAAAGTGAAACAAAACTTAAAATTGCATTATTTTAAAACACCTTTTTTGAATATTTTAAAAATGTTCCTTTTTTAAAATCTGAAAAATGCAAAAAAAAATTCATACAAAAAGGTTCATTGACATTTCATTTCACCGTCCTCCCAGTAACAAGCACCTACCGGTACATAGTAGTTCCACAAATCATATGATCACAGAAAGAAATACCCAAAACATCCTACTGCACTACTAATTACAGCTCAAAATAATTTGGGGTTTGAGAAACCCCACGCGAGGGATGGTGTTAAAAAATACCGCGTGAGTGACGGAGGGTTAACACAAGTTTCGGTACTTGTTCATTAACGGGACCCCCCTCAATTTTTTGTAAATTGATCCCCCCCATCGTCGTTTTTTTACTTATTTCTGTTTACAATAAATAATTACAACTTGCGAGGAGTTGAATGACCCAAACAGGGAACTTGACTCACACGTTCAACGTGACTCAGGCGAGTACAGTCCATTGGAACGCGTAGGCCTACATGAGAGCAGTCGTCGCCGTGCAGCTGACATTGACGTTCACAGACACCAAATGAACCTTCAAAACCTTTAACGTCGCTATTTTAAATGAAAGTACTTTTCCATTGAAAGTCCTTTGTATTAAAATCGAAGTATGTTGGCGTAGGCCGTGTCACTCCTGGCGCAAAGTTTGTAGCCGGAAAGGATGTTTTCGAGGATTTTTTTAGAAATAATTGTGTTTTCCTGGCCTTCCAAAATTCAGATGGAGTAGATGTAGTAGTTATGATTGTCTAATGAAATGTTTTTACTGAATTTTTACATTTTTTGGAGGGGGTCCCATTAATGAACAAGTACCCAAGTTTCTCTAAATCCTAGTCCTCCAATTATGCGTAGGCTAGGTAGGTATTGCCATTTTAATTTTTTTGTAATATAACCTGATGAATGTAAGAGCTGTGTGTTAAGACACCCAAAATTGAATAATAGGGATACTATACAGTACATTTTGGAATCATTCATATATTACAATGTTTGCCAGTTGAAGGAAGGTCCTGAATCATTCCAAAATATTGCGGTTTTAACTAGGGTACCTACAGTATAAATCTAATTTTCCACCCAAGAACAATGAAAAGCTCATAGGTATGAACAATGCGTGTTTTTACCATTGAAGTCACAATGTTTTTTATTTAATTTTAATTTTCAAAAATAAATTTGTAGCATTTTATTTCTTTCACAGTGAGCTAATCTCATAGGCTAATATTACCAGAATAGGTTAAAGATTCATATCAAAATAGAAGAGATTTCCATGAAACCCACCAGCAAAGATGTCCATATCCTCCATTAATCGGCCGAGTCTCACTTGTCCAAGATGAGTGACGTACTTCTCTTGCATTTCCACGTCCGTTGACAGAGGAATAGTTGCCATCGCATAACTATCCTGCATCCTACGAGGCTGCAATTCATTTTGTGAGGTTGGCAACAGCTGCAGGAGATGGTCACGGCTGGCCGGCAGAGGTTTGTACCCTCGCTCCAGGCCCATGTATTTTAGAAACTCAAGTTTCACTGTAAGCAAGAGAAAATAAATAGTACAGTAGTAGGTCTACAGGAGGCAGCTGGGACGATGAACTAAGGCGGTATACTGCTAATTTGACGGAAGTGTTATTTTGCATTAAATTTATGATTTCCTTTTTCTAACTGAATATTATTAATGTATTTACTTGGTTTTTGGCCGCGGAAAGTACATTCTGGACTTATTTAATCACTTTTAGTTTGCTTGAATCGTTTGTTTTTACTTTCCTCTTCTGGTCGCCATTTTTTAAATTTATTTTGTTGCTTAAGTTTTACCTACTTCTCACTGATTTGTTTTGTTCTTTGTTTGGTAATAAATAATTCTATGATGTCAGATGTCTGGATTTTGAGTTGATTGTTGGGTTCGTTGGAAGACCAACTTCACGCAGTATGGGCGTGTGGCTGGTGTGTTGGGTTGATACGTAGGCCTAGCGGAATTTTTTCTAAAATAAATTTATTGGTTTCTGCGCATTTATTTTTAATTTACTGTAGGCCTACTATGAAATATCAGTGATTTGTCAAAAAAAATAAAACAAAAAAAACAAAAAATTGCAATTTTGTCAAACTAGCAGAGTTCCAGCTAAGGCCTATCAATTACATTCCTAACATTTCATCTCAACATATTTTTCTCGCAAAAGTTTAAATAGCCTATCTAGGCTAGGCCTATGCATATCTCCGTCACTGATTTGTACCATACAACTGTCAAAATGGTTTGCTATAGGCCTAGGCCTCTACCAAGTAAAAATTAAACATTATTTCTAAGCCAACTCACCTTCTGTAACAGTTTTTGTGGCATCGGTGTGCGTAGTAGGCATTCTGCTTGTAGTAAACAACTTTTTGGTCTTGATAAAACTTTAAGAAATAAAAAGTTTAGGTTAGGACGAGCCAGTGGCGGATCTAGGACATAATCATGGGGGGGGGCGATTTGCGTGTGCATGTACAGTCGTGGGAAAGGGATTAAGCGCGGACGCATGGGGGGTATGGGGGGCGAGCCCCCATTAATTGCGCCGCAGGCGAAAATTTTGAAAATCAGGTTTTTAGAGTGCATTTGGTGCGTTTTAGAAAAAAGTGGTGGGCGGAATGCAATACGGAAACAATGTAGTTTGTGTGCACCAATTTGTTTTGTCGTCATGTCGAGCTTACAATTTACAGCATTGGAATAGATTGCAACATTATTATAAACGTTTGATCTTATTTTCAATTCATCATTTTATTATTTAGTTAAAAAACGATTCACATAGGAGGACAACTTAATAAATCGAAGTACACTGATGCAGACACATTTCAGAGGCAAACTGATTATTTCTGACAACATAAAGGCAAGTTGATTTTTATTGGGAGTTTTAAATAAATAGCGGCACAGGCGAAAATTTTGAAAATCAGGTTTTTAGAGTGCATTTGGTGCGTGCACAATAAAATAATAATTTTTTTTTTTTTTTAATTTTTAAAGAATCATGGGGGGGGGGCGATCGCCCCACCGCCCCCCCCCCTGTATCCGCCACTGGGAGGAGCCTCTCATATTTAGAATATCAAATACCATAAATAGTAGGGGCAGGTACACATCAATAACCTAGGCCTACTATATTAATTTTGTTCTGTGCCAAACAGGGATGAGAGTATACATTCATGTGTTAAATACAAATTTATTTACACGTTGTCTGACACACATTTTCTAGTTTAAGCGCCAAGCACTTGGTGCTATGTGGAACTAATACGAGCTCGGTGCTTAAACGAGTTAACTCGTTTATATATGGCGATCTTGAGCGGGAATTTTTAAACGAGAAAACTTGTTTAAGGCTATTCGATCGCGTTTTTATATTTTCCAAAATATGCTAGCCTACCAAGTCAAAATATAGTGAATGGCTTTGAAACCTGGGTCTTTAGACGAGTGAGTGCAGCGAACGTAGTCTTTCCTAACGCTATACTCGATCGGGCCTTGGCCGTGAGCATTGTCCAATGTCTGTCTGTCTGTCCGGGCTCATACGGCCGAACGGCCAAATAGATTGAGCTGAAATTTTAAACACACATCCGTGACCAGGTAACTGAGAACTGCTAACAAAATGAGCAATATCCATTGCGATTTAAGCTCACAAGAAATAAAAATTTGAAAAATTTAAATCTAGATTGCAAATGTTTAAAATACCCATTAGCAAAATAGAACACAGCCTGTGAAAGTTTGCAATCAGATGAACCAAGTCAATGTTTTTTTATTTTGTTTTCATTATGCATGACTTCTGTCATTCTGTAAATGATGCTGGGCCATTGCTGGCTATCAAGGATACTATTATACACTTCGTTTGGGCTGGTGATGATCTACAAGAAACAGTGCGACGTATTTTATCTCGCAAACATCAGCTGGTAAGTAGGGAAGTATATTAGTTATATTACTTTCCGAAACTAGAATGCGAGCTCTGGCAGTCGTTGTCGGGGACCCCCATATTCTCTGACGACCTTCCCTACGACGACGACCAGGACAAAACGAACGATGACAAAGACGATGACGACCACGACGCGGAGAACCCTCCCTTTTCTTTAACCTTTACCCCTGGCTATTCCTGACCAGCACTAGCATGGGATTTTTCCTCCCTATATCCTCTAGGGAAGAGTGGTGATTTTTGACCTAGCGGTTGTCGCACCCTTAATCCAAACTAAAACTAAATTGGGACGTATGGGACCAGCCTTTTTCATAATAGAACGACGACAAACGGTTGACGCACCCTGAAACCAAAAAACTATAAACCACTTTCTCTGTTCGCCTAGGCCTAAATATTTTATTTTTTTGCGTTTATTTGGATTAAGGACGCGTCAACCATTAGCCTAGGTCATAATGCACGACTCTAGCCTAGGATGGGGAGGAGGGGCCCATGCTGGTCAGAACCAGTCATGGGTAAGGGGAGGAAGGGGGATTTCTCACGTTGTGGTCGTCATTGTCTTTGTCATCGTTCGTTGTGTCATTGTCACCGTCGTCGGCGAGGTCGTGAAGGGAAGGGGGAGGTGTCCCCGACGACGATTGCCAGAGCTCGCCTCTGGTTTTGGGGAGTATAATATACTTCCCTCTTATTAGCTGATGTTTGCGAGGTGGACCTTTTCTCTTGAATCGCCTTTTACGATTAGCAGAGCAATGCTCTGGGCCAATTCTACCCCGAGCCCAGACGGAATCGTCTTTAATTTTTCATACATTGACGCTGGAGGAAGTACCTGTTCTAAGGGTCATACACCGGCCGTTCCATTTAGCCTGGGGTGTAGCCTATCTGTTCAACAAGGGTATGTGACCTAGAGGTCTGCACGGGCCTATTCTAGAAGCCCGGCCCGGCACGGGCCCGGAATTTAAGGCCCGGGCCCGGCCCAGGCCCGTATTAAACTAGCTCATCAAAGTCCGGGCCCGGCCCAGGCCCGCCATAAGTATAAGTAGGCCCGTTTACAGCCCGTTCAGAGGTTAAACACAAAGAAACGAATGCGGATTTTTTAGTTTTTACCATGGGAAAAATGAATGAACGTCACGGTGGGATGAAAATTTCTTATTACGAGAAACAAAAAAGTTTTGAAATTTTTGTCGAAGAAACATTTCTAATGATCGCAATCGCAAATACGATTTCAAATTACATCATAAAGCCCGAAAAATCCCGTCTCAATTCAGTGAATATCAGGCCCGGGCCCGGCCCGGGCCCAACTCAAAAATGCATAACAAGGCCCGAGCCCGGCCCGCGGGCCCGGGCCTAACCCGGCCCGCGGGCCAAGCCCGGGCCCGTGCAGACCTCTATGTGACACAAATGTTTGTATAAAGATTATAGGCCTACTAGGGAAACGCCAAAGTCGTTGTTAGACGAGTGAGAGAGCCAGGGTTGAGTACCGCTAACATTACTTTTCTTCCCCCTACCTAGACCCCCTAGCCTATCATTGGCTAAAGTGGTGCATTATGACCGGACAGTTGACGTGCCCTTAAACTTAAAAACTTAAAAACCCTATTATTTATACCACAATATAATTACCTAACTTAATTAAATCCAATTAATGTTCACGGGTACTCAACACGTTGCTCTCTCACTCGTCTAACAACGACTTTGGCGTTTCCCTAGTTTAGAAAATGAAAACTATTTTTTTCAAAAATATCTGATCTAACACACAGCAAGTGATGGGAATTTTCATGAAAATTTATTTTATTACCTATAGGCCCTAGCCTTAAAGCAGTCAATGTGTTTATGCAGTAATGGTAAGAAGTAAGCCTACTAAAATATCTGCTGAAATCTACTACCTAGCCGGTGTCTCTGTTAAAATAAACATTCATGCAAACTAAATAAATCTAGGGAAGTGTAGGGAACAGCAATGTGTAAAGTGTTGGTACTTTCTGTCGTTGGGGTGGGCCAACTTTTTAACAAGTTGTCATATTCCACGAAAAGCTTAGGTAGGGCCTACGCGGGTGGAAAAGGATTTCGGGTGCGCTCTTATAAAAAATATCCTAGAACTAGGCCTAGCGCGGCAGGTAACTAGGCGGAAAGTTCGGCTAACCTCACGTAAGCAGCTTTGTAACGGAAATCGGTACTTGTGTAGTTGGTGTGACCCAACTTTTCATTTTTTTTTTTTTTTTTTTTTTTACTCAACCTACAAAACCTTTAACGTCGCTATTTAAAACAGAAAATGACTTTTAATGGAAAAGTACTTTCATTTAAAATAGCGAGGTTAAAGGTTTGAAGTTTTTTTTGTACTGTTACACCAAAAACGTGATGATTCTATTTAGATTTTTGGGTGCTGGAATGTAATAAAATAGTAGGCCTAGGGACAATGAGTTGTTCTTGACTTATTTCATCAATGGTGAGTGTTTATGTTGATTTTAATTGAAAAAAACGGTATTGAAAAGTTGGGTCACACCAACTACACAAGTACCCGGAAATCATAGTGTTAATTAGTTGGTCCACCCCAACGACAGAAGTGCCAAAGTGGTGCTCAACTTTGGTTATGGTTCGGTTGAGAGTGGCCAACTTTTCACCAGCACTTCCCCCGAGCCGTACACTCATTTTAAGTAACCTTACAAAACCTTTAACGTCGCTATTTTAAACAAAAAAACCTTCAAAACCTTTAACGTCGCTATTTTAAACAAAAAAACCTTCAAAACCTTTAAAACACACACAACACAGTTTACAAGTTTTTAAAAGTTGGCCACTCTAAACCGAACCAGTTCTCAACTTTGTTGCTTAGAGTTGGTGTGCATTTGATAATGCACAATTGTCAACCATGAAAACAAGAGGGAAGAAAAAACGGTCACCACCACCACCACCCACCCCTCCTCACTAACCTACTTTTGGGTGAGGCGCTATAGGGCATAATTACCGAAAAGACAATACAAACAAAGTGGGGTTAAGTCTGTCAAAAATGCATTTCATGATGTAGGGGCTAGCGCGGGGGCTAGGCTAGGCCTAGGCTACTAAAATAAAATACTTTCCAAGCTAAAACCAAAAAACCGGGCTAATCATAATACATACATGCTTGCTGGAATGTTATCCTTATGATATACATACTTCCTAAGAATAAGTCGAAGAACGGTCGATGACATTTTTACCTTCTTCTTCTTCTTTTTCTACATGTTTTTGGCATCGGAAACAAGTCCATACGGCCCGTTGAGATCTTTGTAGTACGTATATTTTATATAAAAAATATGATGGATGGGGATACAGGGGAGCTATGTCTTCTTGCTCTGGGCTCGTAGAGCTTGGCTACTATAGGTACTACAGAGTGGAGCCACGGTAGGGTGACCCTTGAGTCCCCGGAATACTAGAACCTTAAAACATATAACTTTAGGATATACTCTAGCTGTAGGAAACTAGAAGACGCAAAAAAAAATAAAGGGATAGTGCAAATTACAAACTTTCTACATTTGCGCCATTTGTTTGGTTTGGATTAGTTTCACAACTTATTTCATTGACAAAAGCTTGTTTTAAATTGTTCTATTGTGTAATAAAAAGTGCCTAATGACGAAGGTAACATTATTATAAAATACGTTTTGAACATTTTTAGATATTAATCTTGGGTATAATTATTAAAACAATCTTATAAGAATGAAATAAGTTGGGAAATGACTCGGTTAAAAAAATCACAACAACCGGGACATTCAAAAGATGTGCAGAAATCACAAGTGGATGAGTGCGTTATGTTTTAACCGTGCATTGTTTTGTATATGGCATATTAATTTTTTAATGATGATTTACAAATTGTTTTAAGTATTAATTAATCAAGGATAGCCGGGAGGGGGAGGCCTACTTCAATACTATATTTAACAGGCACCGAGTTCCCGAAACACCCGACCGAAGGTGGCGGCGCACCAGCTGACCTTCAGATGAAAACAAATAAACACTTGCACGAGATGGGTTTAACAAGGCATTAAAATTTCAGATTAACATGTCATCGTAAATAATTGTAAGTAGCATATTATATTGGCCAAGAGGCCTTCTCACACTTCGATATGTGCAAACTGTAAGGTAGGGCTATGCTAGCTAGCATAGGTTGAGTAAAATAGGGTTAGGAATATATAGGTTAGGGCTTTGTGTAAGGTTCGGGCATACAAAGGCAGGCTTACAGGACAGGACCTAAGGATATTTTCATATACCGTACAAAGATCTGACCTTGGATAAAAATTTATTAGACTGCGGGTAGGCTGGCCCTGGCAAATAGCCCATTCTTTACATAATAGCCTGGTCTAGGCCCCAGTTTTAGTCATGTTAAGCATATTGGACCACCTTTGGTCATGGTGCTTGTCACCATGGTTTGTTGGATTTGCCGTTATTTCTATTGCGTTTTATTGGTATTTTACCAATACATTCAGCTATTGGCAAAATAAAGGTGTCTTCTTTTTGAAACCAGTTATTATATTTGGAAACATTAAAAGCCGAGTGTTTTTCCAACAATCTTTCCATGAATTTCAACTGGAGTTATACAATCGTCTTGAGGGCCATCGGTATGGCGGTTTCTTTGAGGGAAGACGACCAACCTTAGCCATTCGCGATCCAGAGCTAATAAAATGTGTGATGGTGCGAGATTTTGACCATTTTGTTGATCGTCCGACACTAAACGCGCAGCAAAAGCCCCACATACAGAATATGTTGATCTTCATTAAGGGGGCCCATTGGAAAGCTGTCCGTGCTCTCATGACCCCAACGTTTAGCTCTGGTAAAATGCGTGTCATGGAAGAAATGGTTTGCGATTGTGCAGAGCAAATGAGTAAATACTTGACTGAACACACCAACAAAAAAGATACATCAAATGAACTGGAATTAAAGGAATATTTGGAAGATTTACCCTTGAAGTGATAGCAAGTTGCGCATTTGGTGTTCAAAGTGATTCCCTTAAAGACCCAGAAGCTAAGTTTGTGAAAATAGCAGCCCGTTTTAATGATTTGACTTTACCACAGCGCTTGCTAATATTTTTCGTGATATTATTTGTTCCGAAGCTTGCACGTTTTTTCCCATTGGCGTTCTTCAATCATGATGCCATGTCTTTCCTTACAAGCCTTCTTAAAGAGACTAAGAAGGGCCGTGAATGTAATCCTAGCGAGTCACAGGGACGCAAAGATTTTCTTCAGCTTATGGTGGACGCTGCCAATAAGGAGAGTGGTAATGACGTCACTGCAAAGGTACTCGACGAAGATACTATAATTGCTCAGTCACTGTTGTTTCTAATTGCTGGCTTTGAGACTTCCAGCACGCTGCTTACATTTGCCAGCTACGAGCTTGCGCTGAATCCAGATATCCAAGAGAAGCTACGCAAAGAGGTGCAGGCCACTCTCTCCAAACACAACAACAAGTGCACTTATGAGGTAGGTTCATTATTTTTAATTATTTATTTAATGATATTAGTTCGTTAGCTATTTGACCTGGAAATATAATGTTTATTGAGTGTTTTTTTAAACTCGCTTACCAAAGTCACTGTTTTTTCCCCGTTCTCGGCGAATTTTCGACGAGGGTCCCCTCATCTTCGTCCGGCCACGCCAGACACACTGAGGTCCAAAGTGTTTTGGGTTTGGCTTGGGGGTGGATGGGCTAGTAAGCAAGCTCTGGATACGTAATCTACCACCAGAGGTCTCCAGCTTGTGTGTAGTTCTAGACTATGTTTAAATGTTTAAATCCTATCAGTTAAAACTGATTACAAAGGAGGACTTGACTAGGGCCTAAATAAATCTAGGCCTAATTAGGCCTACATAGATGCAAACACAACAATGTGATTGTTCGAGTGAGTGTTCGATTCCCGCCAAAGTCAGAAGTTTTTTAACTTCTGATTTGGACTTGTCCATCAGTTCTTGTCTTAGGAGTTTGTAAACGGTGACTTTGGAGCCGTCCTAGCAACGAAGCACATAATACATTCAGAGTTGTTCTGTTGATTCTGGCGTTGATCCGCGGGTGTTTGCATTGTCCGGTAGGCTATAATCTTAATTTGACGGGAATGTTATTTTACTATTAAATTTATGATTTTCCTTTTTCTAATTGAATATTATTATGTGTTTACTTGGTTTTTGGGAGCGGAAAGTAGTTTCTGGACTTATTTAATCACTTTTAGTTTGATTGAATAACACACGCAATCCCTACCCCTGAGCCCTACACAACACTCGTCCAACTTTTCAACACAGTTTTTTCCAAAGAAAAAGAATAAAAAAACAACTTCAAAATAGAAACAAATGAAGAAGACCTCATTATTAACGATTTATTTATACTAATCACTCTGAAAATATACCAATTAAATAGAATAACACATAAACAAACACTCGCTCATTTCACTGTCATTGATCCGCCATGTTTGGTATTTACGTCTTGATTTTACTTACTAGGCGTACCAACCATTTTCGCTAAAATACTCCACCTACAAAACCTTTAACGTCGCTATTTTAAATATAAAGGACTTTCACCACAAAAGGATTTTCGTTTAAAATAGCGACGTTAAAGGTTTTGAAGTTTTTTTTTATTATAACAGTAAAAACGTGATGATTCTATTTTGGATTTTTTTTGTGTTCTTGTAAGGTAGGCCTAACTTGCAGTGAGTACATCTCAGCACGGTAGGCCTAGGCCGCGTCGCTCCGCGCTACTTATAACTTACTTTTGTTTATAAAACAGAAGCTGAAAATTATTTTTAATTGGTTTCCGCGCATTTATTTTTAATATACTTTGAAATATCAGTGATTTGGCAAAGAAAATAAAGTAAAAAACAAAAAATTGCAATTCCGTCAAACTAGTAGAGTTCCGCATTGTCCATACCACTGATGGCTATATTTCCTATAAAAAAATATCGATCTTTGGTTGGTTGTCGCTCACTCGACGATTGAGTCGGGGCCTACAGGGTTGGCTTGGTCGCTCTTGTTTACTGTCCCCCAGTGAAAATCAGTTCTATGTGACTGAGTGTGTAGACTCTAAATACTGATTTTGTTATTTATTTGGACAAACCTATTAGGCCTCCGCCTACCTGCCTACATAATCTACTTGAACTTTCAATGTAGGCATGGATCTATTATACAAGGTGACTTGATCCACTGAATTCCTAATTTATACATTCTTCAATTAGTTTGGAAAAGGCCAAATGGCTAGTTTAGTTTAGATTGGAGAAGGGTTTACAGGTTGGGAAAGCATAGAGAACATAAAGCCCAGCCTGAAGGGCTGGGGCCAACAAAACTTTTCACCTGCTGATGACAACTGTTGCTAATTTAAAATTGTTACCTTATTCCACGACGCGTTTCGTCCTTCTGGGACTCTTCAGGCGGATGGTGGCCACTAAAAATCAGCTAACTACATGCAACCAAAACTCACAACACATAACCAAACCTGTGGTAGGGCCACGCAAGAAGTAAATTCAATTAATAAATAAATTATATATAATAATAATATATAATAATAAATTCAAAGTAAATAAAATTGGGGCACACAGTCAGCACAGTGTTGACTGTGTGCCCCAGTATGAATGGTGTGTGAAGTAACCTTGCTGATGATGACAACATGCTTGCAGAATTTACTTCTTGCGTGCCCTACCACAGGTTTGGTTATGTGTTGTGAGTTTTGGTTGCATGTAGTTAGCTGATTTTTAGTGGCCACCATCCGCCTGAAGAGTCCCAGAAGGACGAAACGCGTCGTGGATTAAGGTAACAATTTTAATTAGCTACAGTTGTCATCAGCAGGTGAAAAGTTTTGTCGCCCCAGCCCTTCAGGCTGGGCTTTATGTTCTCTATGCTTTCCCAACCTGTCAACCCTTCTCCAATCTAATTTATACTTCTGTAGGCCTACTGCTACTTGATCACGTTCGGTCGATAATCGCAACAATTTTGATTCTTTCCCAATTGTTTGGACAAGAAACAATACAAAAACCATTAATATGTTTGCAATTACCGTTTACCGATCAGGCAACTGACTGAATCGGATCGAGTGAAGTTATTAGGCCTCATAAGGATTCCGGTCCTGCAGTGTGAATCTCTATGAGCTGCAATGATGTTTTTGGTGTTGAAGGTCTATGCCTTGCTTAACAAGGTGGGTCTATAACATTTAATGCAGACCCCCCATTGGACCAAGTGTGTTCTGAATGATTGTTTATTGTTAGACCTTGCAAGAGATGCCTTATCTGGAGATGGTGATGCTGGAGACTCTACGCAAGCACCCCCCCGTTGCGAGAGTCGACCGCGTGTGCACAGACGCGTACACTCTGCCGGGAACGACCCTGGTGGTAGAGAAAGACACCGTCGTGGCCATACCTGTCATTGGGCTCCATTACGATCCGAAGTTCTACCCAGAGCCGCACCGTTTTGATCCCGAAAGGTACAGTATTTAGTAGCGTTGCCGTTTGTTGTTCGATATAGCCTACACAGTAAAGGCCTAATAATACAAAGGTAATAATTTAATAAAATATTCTTTATTTTCTTGGAAAAGCTTAAGGCCATCTAGCGCCTTCAACAATAGGCATACACAGATTAAAATTTAATTTTGACTAGGCCTGTGTGTAGCCTATAAAGTTCCTGGAAATAGGCCTTTACATTCTTAGAAATTTAATCACTTTTGGCCTGTCTCTAAAAGGGATAGAAGAGTGTAGGGTGTACTACTCTTTATTCCAACATCTATTTAGTTGGGTAAAGGGGTGTTTCCATTGATCTTGGGCATCTCAGGAATCAGTATCGGTCTGCCAAGCTCGACACATCATTTTCTTGAACTACATGATCTTCGTGTATTTCTTTCTCTTGTCGCGACACCAACATTTCCACTTTTTCCTGTCTTCCCACCATCTCTCTCTATCTCCCACCATTGCCCAATCCTCTCCTCTCTCCTCCATATCTGCTTGTACCTGGTCATGCCATCTATCCCTAGGTCTTCCTACTCTTCTTCTCTCATTCACTAATTCAAATGCTTGTCTTGGGAACCTATTCTTCTCCATTCTTCTCATATGTCCATACCATCGTAGTCGGTCCTTATCCTTGTACCCATCTTGAACTTAAGGCTCTCAACTCCCACTTTCTTTCGTATCACACTACTTCGTACCTTGTTCATCTTAGTGACACCTGCCACACTGCGGATGAATTTCATCTCAGCTGCCTGAACTGCACTTTCTAATTAAAAAACAAAATAAACGTTTGTGCTTTTTTTCAGCCCAAATTTTTTAGAGTTGATATATTTTTTATTTGTGGCCACATTACAACAGGACAGAATACCCCACAAGTGCAATTTACCAAACCATACCAATACAAACATAACGCAACAATACAATGTAAAATTAGTTACATAAAAATGACTATAAAAATTATATAAACATGAATGTATAGTGTGGTGTTGTATGTATGTATGTTTGAGTGAATGATTGTGTGAGTGTGTAAAGTCTAAATATTAGGGTTGCCGTCGATAATCGAAATATCGATCGATTATCGATATCAGTAATATGATATGATAATCGATTCAAGTATTTTGATATGATATGATATGATTATCGATTTAAATAGTGACATCGATGTTTTCGCGGTTTACCATGCTTAAAAATGCCGCGCTGTCGTATCAACGCGCCGATTGGTTGTCGGAGTAGCCAATCGCTGCTCAAGTATAATGCCACGCCCACCGCCGCCAGTGCGCATGCGCTCGCAGCGCGATACAAGGCGATACGAAAACATCGCCCGGCCCGATTGCGATGTATTCAGTACGGCTCGACGTGTTGTGGCGTGAACTTCTCTAGCGTCAGTCTGCCCAATTATATTGAATTCGCGATGTTTCTTCCGTGTTTCTGCTTCCTAGGCTCAATTTGGAATTTGATATGATAATCGATTTGGGTCTATGATATCGATATATTTCGATATGATAATCGATTCGATGCCTCCGATTATCGATCACGATTTTCACATCGAACGGCAACCCTACTAAATATGAATCGTATGTGAATGCGATATGTGTGAGCGACTGTAGACATTGGTGAAGTTGATTATATTATTTCTTTTAGTTGCTTTGGAAAGTGATGAATTCTGTTGTTTTGTTTGTTTGTTTGTAATGTGACATTCACAGTCTGGTGGTCCATCTAGACCTATTTTTTTTGACAATAAATATGCATAATATATGCATAATTATGTATTAATTTATTATCTCTATCATTTTTAATAAATTTCCATAACTGAATATCAGAAGGGTTTCATTAAACTGTCCATTATCGTGTAGAATTATAATTTAGGTACATTTCAGGGGTTTAATTGGGGACAATTGCAAGTTTAGTAATCAAGCTAATTAAGGTAGTTAACGAGGGAGTTCAAGCATGAAAAGTACATCAATATGTGCGTTTTGACATAACTAGAATCATGGTCTTTAGTTGGAGTCGATTCATTAAGAAATAAAAAAGTTATTAACGATTTTAGGATTGCAACTGGTAAGGGAGGGCGTTTAACGTTGGAATTAGCTGAGATGCTTGACTGCACACAGTCTGGCTGTCGCCAAGTGATACGTGACTAGCGAGATGTGTTGTAATGGCGATTTGGAGGTGGAAACGTCCAGAAGATTCTACAAGGGCTGACCAAGAGTCTCTTAGGGTAGGTGTGTGGAAGCCATAACGGCAAGGTAGTGGTAGGCTGAAGGTTGGACTCCTTAAGAGTAGGGAGACGAGGGGTAACACGTGACCTGTCCATCTTATAAAACCACCCTGCCAAGGGGAAAGAGTAGTCAGAAGAGCGGTAGTCAGAGTAGAGTTGAGAGTTGTGCGAGAGCGCGCGCGAGCCGCGGGACCTTCGGGTCGTATTCACAGTCTTCTCGAGGGAGGATAGGGAACTGCTGTTCATCAGCATGGTATATTTTTAAGTGTGGCTATAGGGCCCCCATGCCTCGAAGGGGTAACCCGACTTAAGTTAAGTTGAGTGAGCGGTATTCAAAGTGGAGTGGATAACCAAGTGAAAGTGTTGGAGATGTGCATTTTGTGAGTTATTTGAAATTGTGTTGTTTTTGTGAGTTATTTGAAATTGTGTTGTTTTTGTGAAAGTTATTAAATCTTGTTCTCGGGTAATCTGAATCGAATTTCAATGGTATAAAGTGTCCGACAATAATAGATCTTCCGCGCACGCGCACAAGTGGTCCACAGTGTGATCAAACCCCCCACTTCAAGAAACACTTGACTGACTTCTCTATCTAACCCGCTGATCCACAACCCAAGTGTGATCAAACCCCCCACTTCAAGAAACAAGTGACTTTCTTCTCCGTTCAACCAGTTGAACTGTAGCTACGGTGAGGTCATCATTCCCCCCCCACTTCAAGAACTCGTGTGCAACGAACTAATTCAAACGAGTGCTACGATTACACGTGCTTAAAAGGAATATACATCTCGACAATCAGAACTCAAATCAATGGATTATTAAAGGTTTTGTGAGTACACAACAGAATTTTATGTAACATTTTTGGAGGGGATTGATTTTTTATCTAAGGTTATTAATTTATGTATAATTCTTGGCGCCAATAGGTAGGGCTTGACTTTTATTGTATCTTTTTGTTTGATTCATTATATTGGTAGAAACTCATTTTTCAAGTTTTATGGTTTGTAGCTAGTGACCCTGATATCCTATCACTAGGCCTATAAGCTAAATTTATTTAATTAAATCAAGGATTTAATTGGGTGGAGTTGGAGTTGCTGATAGCAGTTGCAGAGAGCTGGGAACTTCTTCAAAGTAAGTGGGATTAATTAGTTTTTTTTTTTTTTTTTTTTTATTTATGATGTCTCATTAATTAATTACTTTTGTTTTCTATTAATTTTTATTAATTGAGATTTTCGTGGATTTTATTGATTGAGCTAGGCAAATTTATTCTACGTATTAAATCATAACTACTTATCCGGGTTGAGAGTAGTTGAACGTGATAATATGGCGCAATCCAACGTGTGGCTCGATACTTAATCAACGACCCGAGATGTAATTAATAAAATTTGAGATTGATAAAATTAATAATAACGGCGCCCAACTAAGAAAATTTTGCAATAGCAATTGATCGAATATAATCGTTTTGAGTTAAATTTCAATTGAATAAGTAAATAATCATGGACCAGAGAGATAAGGGAATTTTTACGATAAGTAATATGGAGATATTGATGAATATGATGAGGAATTTGATAAGGGAACAAACACAGGAATTGGGGGATAAACTCGATAAACAGGTAGAATTCATAAAAGAATGGAGACAAGAGCTAAAGCAGGAATGTGATGAAATGATATTGAAAGAGGAAAGGATTGTAGGATGGAAGTTGATAATGTGGATGATAATGAAGGTTTGATAGATAAGAGAGATGAGATTGTAGTGATAGAGATCGATAAAATGGATGATAATGAAGGTTTGATAGATACGAGAGATGATTGTGAAAATGAGATGAATAAACAATCGAGTGAATTGTTTATAAAAGCTGAGAGTAGAAGTGTGTTTGGTATGGGGAGGATAGACGAAAAGTATTGGAAGGGTTGGAATAATGATGAAAGATGGCCATTCAGCGAGATAATTGAGTTTAAAATGATGATGTTTGGGTTAGGAAGAGAGAGAGGGATAATAGACATTGGACAAGTGGAGAGTGTAAAATGTAGGATGAGAGAGATGTTTGAAAAAGATTGTGGATCGGTGGTAGTTCTCAGAAAGAAAGAAAGACTCGAGCAAGGTGTGTTGACTAGATTCAAAACTAGTTTGTTGGGACAAGAGCAGGTGGCGTCGAAACGGCGCATGAAAAATGAAAGAGAGGAAGAAGGAAAGAGAATCAAAGTAAAGATGAAAGAAGTGGTGTAATCACCAAGAATGAAAAAAAAAATGAGTTGACAGTGAGCAATAATTAGGATAGGTAATGTAAATGTTCATTTAGTTTAGATTTTGATAAAATAAAAAAAATTGGGACTAAGTCAGATATCAAAGTTTGTTGGTTTTGAATTCAAGTAATTTGGCGGGACTTGAGTAGAATTTAATCAGCATTTTAATTTGGGTAGGTTAGTCTGCATTACTGAAGTGAGAAGGGCATAAAATGTGAGTTTTGATGAGTTTTGATAAAGATTTGAGTTGAGATGTGTTGATTATTGATTGAGATTTGAGAGAGTTTGTGAAAGTTTTGATTTGAGTTGATTTGATGATTTGTGGTTTGAAATATGATTTGAGTGGTGATTTGAGATTTGCGATTTTGATTGATTTGATTGAGTATTGGATTTGAGATTTGAGTTGATTAGATTTGATTTGAGGAGATTTTGCGATTTGCGATTTGATGATGAGAGTTGATGAGATAATAGATAGATAATGAGGATATAATGATGAGTTGGATAATGCGATATGGAAATGAGTTGTGATTATTGATTAATTTATGTCTGTCTCAAAGTAGGTAGCGGCTAGTCTTATTCTAATGAGGGTGTTGGTAGGTTCATATATTCATGTTTCAATTACTGGGGTGTATTTACCGGAATCTTTGGAGATGTGATTTGAGGCCTATAAAAAAAATAGTAGTTATAGATTAATGAATTTTAATTAGGGTAGTAATGAACATTATAGTAATTAACGTGTGTAGTTTAGTGCTCACTGGTCAAACGTTTAACTTTTTGTAGAATATTATGTAGTAGTGTAGGTTGGTTTGGTTTGGCTGAAAACTATTTCTGTGCCCAGCCAGAGTGAGCCGGCGATGGATGCGAGCAAGTTATTGATTTTTGTAGTAGAATGCTGTCTTGAACCAGTTCTGAGAAACGTAGAGAATAGGGGGAGTAGGTTTGGCAACCTGCAAGTTGCCATGTCGTGCAAGAGAGGAGAGAAGTGCCCGAGGGCTAGGCCGACAGTATTGATTTTTGAAGACCAGGTTTCGAGAGGGGGTGTGGAACAGCTACATCCTAGCGGACGAGTTTTTTTGTAATGTTTACGTTCTCCAGCTGAGAGAGGTCAACCACTTCAGGGCTAGAGGGGTTTGTTTACTTCCGCGTTTGGGGACTTTCCCTTTCAGGAAAGGAATGCAACTTATAGTAGGGGAAGTACTTGTTTAGTCAACCAACCAACCTAACACTAGATTTTTATTTTTGTTTGTAATGTGAGACTGTAAGGTGATTTCTATTGTGAGATGATAATTTGCATAAGCATAATTTGCATAAATAATTTTAATTTTAATTATTAATTAAATTTTTTAATTTTTAATTTTTTTAAATTTTTCTCTTTTTAATTAGTGATGTTGTGGATGTACTGTAACCGGGTAGTAGTGAGTAGACAGGCGAGACATCATCTAATTTAGGTGAAGGAATTTTAATTAATAAATCCTAATAAATGAGTTTCTATCAAACAACCAACTATGTATGTGTATAATTAGTACTTAAAAGTAAATATGTGCCAATTTACTTTTAAGTAGGGGGAGTAAACTGTGACATTCACAGTCTGGTGGTCCATCTAGACCTATTTTTTTTGACAATAAATATGCATAATATATGCATAATTATGTATTAATTTAATATCTCTATCATTTTTAATGAATTTCCATAACTGAATATCAGAAGGGTTTCATTAAACTGTCCATTATCGTGTAGAATTATAATTTAGGTACATTTCAGGGGTTTAATTGGGGATAATTGCAAGTTTAGTAATCAAGCTAATTAAGGTAGTTAACGAGGGAGTTCAAGCATGAAAAGTACATCAATATGTGCGTTTTGACATAACTAGAATCATGGTCTTTAGTTGGAGTCGATTCATTAAGAAATAAAAAAGTTATTAACGATTTTAGGATTGCAACTGGTAAGGGAGGGCTTTTAACGTTGGAATTAGCTGAGATGCTTGACTGCACACAGTCTGGCTGTCGCCAAGTGATACGTGACTAGCGAGATGTGTTATAATGGCGATTTGGGGGTAGAAACGTCCAGAAGATTCTACAAGGGCTGACCAAGAGTCTCTTAGGGTAGGTGTGTGAAGCCATAACGGCAAGGTAGTGGTAGGCTGAAGGCTGGACTCCTTAAGAGTGGGGAGACGAGGGGTAACACGTGACCTGTCCATCTTATAAAACCACCCTGCCAAGGGGAAAGAGTAGTCAGAAGAGCGGTAGTCAGAGTAGAGTTGAGAGTTGTGCGAGAGCGCGCGCGAGCCGCGGGACCTTCGGGTCGTGTTAGCAGTCTTCTCGAGGGAGGATAGGGAACTGCTGTTCGTCAGCATGGTATACTTTTAAGTGTGGCTATAGGGCCCCCATGCCTCGAAGGGGTAACCCGACTTAAGTTAAGTTGAGTGAGCGGTATTCAAAGTGGAGTGGATAACCAAGTGAAAGTGTTGGAGATGTGCATTTTGTGAGTTATTTGAAATTGTGTTGTTTTTGTGAGTTATTTGAAATTGTGTTGTTTTTGTGAAAGTTATTAAATCTTGTTCTCGGGTAATCTGAATCGAATTTAAATGGTATAAAGTGTCCGACAATAATAGATCTTCCGCGCACGCGCACAAGTGATCCACAGTGTGATCAAACCCCCCGCTTCAAGAAACACTTGACTGACTTCTCTATCTAACCCGCTGATCCACAACCCAAGTGTGATCAAACCCCCCACTTCAAGAAACACTTGACTGACTTCTCTGTCCAACCAGCTGATCCACTACACAAGTGTGATCAAAAACCCCCCCCACTTCAAGAAACAAGTGACTTTCTTCTCCGTTCAACCAGTTGAACTGTAGCTACGGTGAGGTCATCATTCCCCCCCCCCACTTCAAGAACTCGTGTGCAACGAACTAATTCAAACGAGTGCTACGATTACACGTGCTTAAAAGGAATATACATCTCGACAATCAGAACTCAAATCAATGGATTATTAAAGGTTTTGTGAGTACACAACAGAATTTTATGTAACATTTTTGGAGGGGATTGATTTTTTATCTAAGGTTATTAATTTATGTATAATTCTTGGCGCCAATAGGTAGGGCTTGACTTTTATTGTATCTTTTTGTTTGATTCATTATATTGGTAGAAACTCATTTTTCAAGTTTTATGGTTTGTAGCTAGTGACCCTGATATCCTATCACTAGGCCTATAAGCTAAATTTATTTAATTAAATCAAGGATTTAATTGGGTGGAGTTGGAGTTGCTGATAGCAGTTGCAGAGAGCTGGGAACTTCTTCAAAGTAAGTGGGATTAATTAGTTTTTTTTTATTTTTTATTATGATGTCTCATTAATTAATTACTTTTGTTTTCTATTCATTTTTATTAATTGAGATTTTCGTGGATTTTATTGATTGAGCTAGGCAAATTTATTCTACGTATTAAATCATAACTACTTATCCGGGTTGAGAGTAGTGAACTTGATAGTAATATGTACACGTACTTCTTAGAGATAGGAATGGTTGGCCTACCTAGTACCACAAGGGGTTAATTATAATTTTTAATACATCATAAAGATAATGATCATTAATCATTAACAATGCTCTTGCTAACAGATTCTCTACCGAGGAAAAGTCCCAGCGGTCTCCGTACGTCTACCTCCCATTCGGCTCCGGACCCCGGAACTGCATCGGGATGAGATTTGCTATGATGAGTACGAAGATAGCCATGATTTACCTCCTGAAGGACTTTGAAATAAAACCGAGCGCAAAGACGCAGGTGCCTTACAAGTACAGTAGATTCTCGATGCTGCTGAAAGCTCAGGACGGTATCTGGCTGAACATAGAGAAACTGTGAGCTATTTCCTTCTAGGTAGGAATGTTGTAAGGGTAGCAAAATTTGTATCCGTTTCCGGACCTTCTGGGAATCGAGTAGCGAAACTACAGTGATGAATTAATTATGAAGGTGTTGTTATGGTAATTTTAATTTTAATCCTTAAACATGGATTGGGTAGCTCGAGTGCCCGATGACATCCGTACTAGGTACATAGGTATTCTAATGCAGACGACCATTTGTTAATGAACTCGTAATTATTGTGTTTTTTTTTTACTTTTTTAAACAAGGCTGTCTGCTTTAATTTGTAACCAACTGTTGAATACAACAGCTTGTTTTAGCCACCTCTAGTGAAGTTGTATTCTTGCCTCGAAGTCTACCAGTGTTCTGTTTAAAAGTTGGCATACTAGTAACTAGTAGGCCTACATTGTTTTAAATTTTAATCAAAATACTGCAATGTAAGTAACATTCAAAAAGTAACTTTTAGTAGCCTATATTTTATAATAATGACTTTCTGAATGTTATTATGTACTTGGATTTGTTTTGTTTGCTATGTTAAGCTAGCAGCTTGAAACACTCAATCATAGCCAGACTGAGAGCTGATGCTTGTATGGGAGCTTCGCTCCCTGTAACATGATTCCCTTAAAAACATGAATTTCGTTTCACTGTAATACATTTGCTAGGCTTGTGTTTAGTATTTTCATGGTATAATCTATGCATGTAAGTTTTACTAGGTGACGGGTCCATTGGTGTGTTTAGCTTCTGGTTCTTTGTGATAAAATTACAGGCATTCTTTGATATAAAAAAATGTGATAAAATATGGTTGGAAATTATAAATGTGATGAAGTTTTATTTGTGATTGTAATGTTTAAATGGTTAGAAAAATTGAATGTGTAATCTTGTGTAATGTCATGTGATAACACAGTCTTCTAAGTTTCAAAGTAAAACCAGGAATAAAATAAACTGCATGCAAGTAAAATGAGTCAACAATGGTTTATTTATATACTTTTTAATCTACAATTAGGGTATTGCAAGTGCAAGTACTCTCACATAAAAGTTAAGCCAAAGTTGTTTATTATGATATTAGTAATTGTGAGGTTACGGTACGGGTACGGTATAACTATGTATTATGATACCCAGTGTTTTATTTTGCAAAATTGGAAGCGAAGCTTACTGTTGTTACAACGTTCAATAATTCTTGGAGGAGGTGCTGGGTTTACAGATGTTTTATTTTGCAAAATAGGAAGCGAAGCTTACTGTTGTTACAACGTTCAATAATTCTTGGAGGAGGTGCTGGGTTTACAGATGTTTTATTTTGCAAAATAGGAAGCGAACCTTACTGTTGTTCACAACGTTCAATAATTCTTGGAGGAGGTGCAGGTTTACAGATGTTTATTTTGCAAAATAGGAAGCGAACCTTACTGTTGTTACAACGTTCAATAATTCTTGGAGGAGGTGCTGGTTTACAGAGTTTTATTTTGCAAAATAGGAAGCGAACTACTGTTGTTACAACGTTCAATAATTCTTGGAGAGGTGCTGGGTTTACAGATGTTTTATTTTGCAAATAGGAAGCGAAGCTTATGTTGTTACAACGTTCAATAATTCTTGGAGGAGGTGCTGGGTTTACAGATGTTTCTTCTTGATCCCTCATTTATATTGGACATCCTCTTTTGAAAATCATTTTAAATACCTACTAACTGAATAATGATCTGGATAGACAATAAATAAATACATGTATATCCTTGACTTCAACGTACCATTAATCTCCATACAGTATTAGACTATTAGTATACCATACTGCATAAAAAATATAGGATTAGTTGTACCGTAGTTCCTAGACATTTTACAACACTCCGAGGAAACCATAGTTTTATAATGATATTACTGATATTAGTAATTGGAAGGTTATGGTATAATAATATGTATTATGATACCCAGTGTTTTGTTTTGCATAGCCTTATAGTATATTTTATCTAAACAAATGCACAACTGGCCTATGATAGTTGATCTATGCTTGTATTTACCTACCTGGTATGTGATAAAATAATAAAGTTAATAAATAAATAAAAGATTTTGTTTGCAATGCAACCTATATATAAGTTACCAAGTATTCATCCTTAATTATTTCCTTAAATTAAAAAAAATAATATATTGTTTAAAGTGTAAACTGATGTCTGTCTTTTTGGACTGGTGCCCTGAAAGTATAGTGCTTCACAACAATATTAATAGTACCGGTACTTTAGAGTTTTTAGTCGCATTGTTGAATAACAGAATAAGGTGTTTGCGTCTATTGAGCCCTCATTTCTTGTTTCCTTCGCCTTACTTTAGTTTAATTGTCATAATCCCTGTCTATTTAGGGTACAACTTAAAGATACATACACATTAAATTTCTAACATAGAATCGGCCAGGAGGCCTTTCAAACAAATATTATTATATCATTCATAATCATATTACATAGTAGTAAGCTTATTTGGATAGTAGTAACAAATAGTATTAATGTTTAAGATTAAGACAAATAGTGTTAATATTTTGTTCTAACTATGTGTCGATATTTTGTGTATTCTGTTATAGATGATTGATTTTGGGCGGTAAGCCCATTTAAGTATGTTGTATTTTAAAAATAATTATCCACTGTATTTGATTATTTGTTTCAATTTCTTTCAGACAAGAATTTCAAATAGGGCTTGGGCACGGCTCAAACACAACACTTACTAGTCTTTCGTCTGCAGTACTTTCGTACTTTTAGGATTACTCGCTGGAGAATCAAGATTTTCCATTCTGTTAGGAACCGTATCTGGGAAACAAGCCATGCACAAGTATCAGGATTCCAGAGTATGCCAAAAAACACTAGCTTGATTGGTGTAATGATGTGGATAAAGTTTAAAAAGTAGGCCTACGAAACGCTCATTTTCGGTTAGAATCGCGGCGTTTCTGTGCTAATTTGTTTGTAATTTCAAACGTTCACAATGCTGTCGGCCATTGAGGAAAGTGTATTGTACTGGTAAATACTTGCAAAGCATTGAAGGTTCTATATTTATTTATATTACGTATATCCTGTGTTTTGCAGGTTTATGAAAATAAATACAGAATCTTTTTGAAAGCATTTTCCCATAGAGAGGTTTCCTTTTGTAATTTCAATTCACTTGGCATTTTTTATTTGAGATAATTCTCCGAGAATCATACAGTTAAAAAGTATAATTAATTGATTGAATTGATTGAGTACGATTAATTGATTAATCTTGAACTAAAGAGTCAAATGGAATTGATTTCTTTATTATTATCAACCAGAGATAGGAAGAAGGACGCAGCAAGCTGTTGGGTTATTCCAATCTATCCGAGATCTCATTTGGAACAGAGAAGTACCAAAGAAGTGCAAGGTTACCATCTACCAGACCTACTTTGTTCCAATACTGACATGCAGCAGAGATTTGGAATATGACAACAGTGGATGAGAGCCTTGTGCAGCCTGTAGATATGAAGTTTTTGAGAAGCATTGTAGGTAAGACTAGATGGGACCGAATACGGAATGAGGATATCCGAGAGCAAGTAGGCGTGAGGAATTTAATGGAGCGAATTGGAGAGAGAAGATTAAAGTGGTTCGGGCATTTCAAAAGGATGGAAAGAGCGAGATTACTGAGAATGATGATGGAATTGGAAATTCCAGGTAGGAGACCAAGGGGCAGGAATAGTGTGAGAAAAGATGTAGTGAACAGCGAGGAGGAGACTGGAATGTGTGGAAGGAGAAGAGTGGTGGCAGGACAGAAGAAGTGGAGAGGCCTGTCTTCAATGCCGACCCAACGCAGAGTTGGATGTGGCAACAGATAATGACGATGATTAAAATATTACTATAAAAAAGTTGCATATTAACTTTACTAGATCTTGGAGTTGGTTAACTTTCTTTTTCATATTTCCCCACATTTCTTTGGTTTTGATTGCTTATTATAGTAAACCTATTTACTTTTAGAAAACTGTTATTTTTGATTATATTTATGTTATAGGTACTCATTCGTCCATACTCTTTTCTGTCTAGATTGTCTGGTTGTCGTCAAATTGAAGATCACATCTAATTTCATATTTGGGTCGCTTGTACAAATTTGTGGCCAGTTTAACAGCAAGAAATCAAGAATAATTATAACTAATATATATATATATATCGCTACTCTTTATTCCAACAACTGTATACTAGTTGGGTAAAGGGGTGTTTCCACCATTGTTCTTGGGCATCCCCAGAATCAGTATTGGTTTAACTTTGGCTCTCAACTCCCACTCTCTTCTATATACGAATAATAATTATTATTATTATGCTACCAGCTTGTGTCATGATTTTAATGAATGTTCATTTTCTGCATTCCTTCCCAATCAGTTAATTCTCTCTTAGACCTGTCTGATTTTTGGGAATCCTCGTATTCTTTAATGTGGGATCTCGTAACAATTAACTCTTTATTTTTATTGTGTTTGAACTGAACATGTTTTCCTTGTTGTCCTCTCTCTTTTATAGGGCATACCTCTTTTACATTTTGTTATGCCATTTATTTTTTTCTTCCTATAAAGCATAATTTTCTTGTTCTTCTTATCTTGTCTTATTTACTTTTCTTTTTACTTATACTTATTTTTTATACTTTTTATTTATTTAATTAATTTATTTATTAAAATACTTTTTATGATTGTATTTAATTTATTTTTAGTATTTGTAAATCAGTTTACTAACCAAACATGCAAATTAGAACAATAGAAACCCCTCGAATAGAATCGACCCATTGTATTGGCTGTAAGCTGTACTCTGAAGACTGGAGATTGCTGGTTCGCTTCTAGCTACCAGCAGTCCAAATGAAAGATTTTCCTCAGTGGTCCACAATCATGCCTTATGAGCTATGACCTGACATTAGTGTCAGGTTATGAAAATGTATCATGGCTCCATTTAGCTATGTTTTTGCACTTGGCTTTGTAAGACTTATCAATCATGAAATAACATAAGTAAATATACGTAGAGTGTTGGTTCATAAAAATTTCGTGTAAACAAAGATAACTGACGCCACGGAGCTTTTAATGTGCCGTCACCTTGAACAAAGGATGTAAGAAGCAAGGTATTATTAAAAGGATGAAACAGTTTTAGAGTAGATCAGGTTAAAGATCATGATTTTTAGGACTATTCACTTCTCAAAATAAAACAAATATGATATTTTAAAGGTTAATCAACCTCCTTCAGGCTATTCCAGAGCACTTTTTACGTATGAATATTTTGAAAGTCAAAGGAAAATGGCTGAAAGTTGGTTGGATGAATGATAAACTTGAATAAAAACAGAAGACATTTTTTAATTTTTTTTTGGCCGGGACAAAAGCTCTATTTTGGCCATTATATATGCAAATTTTGGGTCAATACGAAAATGAATGTTTTAGATGCAATATTTAATTTTTAGCTATACTTTTTTAAAATTGTTTCAACACACCTTTGTCTCTGGACTGAGTATAAGGGAAAATAATTTTTTGAAACAATGTTTGATGTGTGATTTTTTTGTCACACGGTACAAAAAAAGAGTTTTGAACCGGAATACGAAAAAAATCGTTCATCGAAAGTTATTTCATAAAATTATTTTTCCTTGTACTCAGTCCAGAGACAAATTTGTGTGTTGAAACAATAGAAAAAAAATCATAGCTCAAAATTAAATATTGCATCTAGAACATTCATTTTCGTATTGACCCAAAATTTGCATATAATGGACAAAATAGCGCTTTTGTCTCGTCCAAAAAATTAATTTTTCCCCATTTTTATTCAAGTTCATCTTTCATCCAACCAACATTTAGCCATTTTGCGTTGACTTTCAAAATATCGGTAAGAGTGCTCTGGAATAGCCTTCATCAGAGTAATGACAGTTGAAAAAAAAGAAAACAAAGTGCATCAAAGAAACATAATATGTGGTTGTAGTTGTTACCTAGTAAGAAAACTATAAAATTAAAAACACAAAACACAAAGGAAAAAAACTAAATACGTGGCTGATTAGTAACAAAAACTTTCAAAATTCCAGGAAAATCAATGCTAGGTGCACTTATTATATTATTTATTAGCAACATACATCAATATACATACATACATTCATTATGTGGATTGGATGGATTGGAAGCAAGGTATACTTGTAAGAAAACATTATTGGCATTAGTACTTGAAGATTATTCCCGGACTGACCGGTAGATGTAACTCGAGAGTAAACATAAGACTATAGTTAGGCGGTATAGCGGCTCCAATCCTGCCAACGGCAATCCTGACTGAAAGTGTTTCTGAGGTTGACTTCAAAGTCATTTTTTCCATTCAATTATCTTCACGTCCTCTTATGTCGTTGTATAAACCCAAATCCATTTATAAGTATATGCAATGCCATGCAATGTTTGAAAAATAATGCATGATTTTATACTCGGGGGGGGGGGGGGGGGGGAGACCCTAACTCTGATTCTTATGGTTGGAGTATTTTAACGAGTTTTTGACACGCGGTTTATAATAACATATGTTATTAAATTATTGGTGACTGGCGATGATTGTTGTGATTACAAAATTATATTATGTTCTGTGACGACATTGGATTTCCTCATTTGTACCAAGAGTTATACAACATTTCAGCGTACCTATACCCTGATTTTCTTTAGGTGTTCCAATTCTTGGATCTCTAATTTTCTCTCCCAAACAGTGGACAATTGTTTCCATGTTGCTATTAGAGAACATTTAAAATATTTGTCACCTGCTCAAGCTTTGGATTTATGGTCAATACCTAAAAAATAAATAAACATTTAGAAAATTTGCTTTGATCATGACAAGGATACTATCTCACGTAACAATGACATATCAGTGCAAAACTCAACCTCGTAGATTAACCTGCCTGTATAGATCTTCAAAGTTATCCAGAATAATCCTCTGTATAATATATGTGTATTGTGTAAAGCCTGGTTTGTCCAAGCTCTTGCAACAGTCTTAAACAGCCCTCGGACAATCCTTGTCCAATAAGTACCCTAATTACCTACTTAGTCACCTGAAGAGCTTGTACCATGCTAGTCTAGTAGGTACTTCATGGAAGTCACAATATTTTTACTTAATTGACTCAACACTTGCTTGAAAAACTTGGAGCAATTGTAACTAATTACAGCTCCCAATAATTTGTACTGGTACTTGGGAAATTTGAAAGCTGTCCCATGTGAAACTAATTACACAATTACTTCGAATTATATTGGTCAATTCATCTTGGTTTTAAGTATCAATTAGTGTGCACTCAATTCCCTTGAGTAAAAATGTTCTTCCCGCAGTAAATACAGCCTACTCGGGACAGTACTTTGTTTGACCTGTAGGTTGCCTGTTTACCAGTGCTTAATTTGTGGTGGTACACAGTGTTATACGCATACCACTCCTTTTGAGAGGTCATACTGCGTATCACTAGTTCACTACCTATTTCCCTGGTTTAATTGTTGACTTATGACGTTTTCCCTATACGTAGTGGTAGTTATACATCGCTATATAGTTTTGTTCATCGAGACCTGTCGTGTTATATTTCTAAAATTTCCTTATTTTGCCTCTAAAAATATCTAAAACTCACCAAATCAATTCTATAAAATGTAAAAGAAAAACGGGGGCCATCCCCCGGATCCCTACATCCTCATGTACCTCCGTTGTCAATTGTAAAGTTGAAGGAAAAACTATAAGTAATTTATTTTCTCAATTAGCCAAATTTACAGCCTGGAAAAATACTGTTTTCAGTCTGGAAATGTCAGGGAATTTGGAAATCTAAAATAAGTAGACAACTCAGGGGGAGGGGGGTGAGTTTGTAGAGCATAGTTATACGTCGCACGATACCGTACCAAAACCCTTTTCAGTACAAATTAAGCACTGCTGTTCACAGTGTTTGCCCTACACAAACAGTGGCGTTACTACGCGTAAAAAAGCCCTGAGAGACCCCGGGCATACTCATCACGGAGTCGTTAACTCTGAAAAAGATGGAACTGTTCAGAGCGGTCCAGAAAATAGTAGGACCCAGGAGTTGCTGGACCCAGGACGGAATAATAATCGCCATAAAAAACGACAAACGACTGCGCATCTGCGAGAGCGCCGACCTGGACCAGCTGATTCGTGGTGTCACGAATCCAGGTACCGATACCCAAAAACCAAAAAAACCACGCCTGATAATAAATAGCCACCCCAGCACACCAACACCTACCCCGACTGGAAAAAACCCACAACGTACCTAAATATCGAACTATTCACGAAAAACATAGCATCACTTCACCGGAACCGCCCCCCCCCCCCACACCTAATCAAGCCCGCGCATAAGTCACTTAACTTGATAATCATAGTGTGAATACTGAATTGTTAAGTAACATTTAACTCATACTGAGCCTATACTTCTTATTTAGAAATATATAATTATTTAGATTTATACAAGGTATCAACATAGATAGTAGAAAATAACACTGATTAGTACAATAGACTCGTAGTAATAGAATAAATAGAATAAAAATTATTAAAATAATGACCATATTGATTGAAGACTCCCCCACAGATTATAACTTTGACTTCATTTTAGACCAATGTACAACTAGCTCCTCGGTCACTTGTGAAAACCCCAGTCAGCTAGGACAAATATACGAAAACTATGAGGCTTACGAATGTTCCATGTTAATATAAGAGGAATAATCTCCCACTTGACGAGCTAACAGCAATTCTTCAGGACGCTGGTACACCCTTTGATATTATTGTTCTAACGGAAACACAAGCTACGATCGGACACCTCCCAAAATACACATGAATGGATATACAACGCATAACTTTACAAACAAAAATACCTCGCATGATGGAGTAACAATCCTAAGTAGGAACAATTCAATTGATTCCATAGAATGCCACAGAAGTAAATCATTCACTCAAGCTAATGGAATTCACCTAACGGTATCGAAGAATAATTTAACTTACTGCATTTTAGCAATATACAGATCCCCCTCAGGAAACATAAAACTATTCATTGACGAATTGTGTAATGAAACCAAACAAATGGCTGGAGACCAAAAATTATAATCGGGGACATAAATATAAACACCCTCGAAACCCTTGGCACTTACAAATGACTATTTAAATATGCTTCACTCCCGTGGCTTTGTCCAATACATCACTGACCCTACTCGAGTAACTTCGATGACTAGCACATGCATAGACCATATATTTCTCAACCGAAGTGAGAAAAAAAATCGAAGCCGCAAGTGCAATCCTCCGCACAAGAATGACAGACCATTATGCAACATGCATAAGTTTTAAACACAAACATCTAATAAATCAAAAACTCCTAAAAGAAAATGCGAACAAACCCGACGAAAAAAATGAAATTAAAAAAACTAATTATGACCTCCTAAGGCAGAACCTTAGCTTAGAGTCGTGGTTAAAAGTACTAAGCGACAACAACCCTGATACCGCTGCAAACACTCTTGTCCAGATTCTACAAACCCAAATCGATAAAGCCACAAAACCGTCAATACCAACTCAAGTGCTAAATTTAAAATCAAGCCATGGATAACCAATGGAATCATTAAATCCATAAGAACCCGGGACAAATTGCATCGAAAAGTATTACTCAATCCTAACAATACCCTGATAAGCGACCATTACAAAAGATACCGAAATCATCTTAACCTTTTAATAAAAAGAACAAAAAATGACTACTATAGAGACAAGCTTAATGCAAGCAATGTGACAAAAAAAAACTCTGGCAAATCATAAATGAAATCACCAATAATAACACTAAACCGGCTAGCATTACTAATATACTCACGGAAGACGGACAACATCTGACGACAAAAGACAACCCTCGAGAAATAGCAGACACCTTTATAGATTACTTTAGTGATATAGGAGAAAAAAATGGCATGCAGCATAATAACAAATAAAAACGCTCCCGATGTCGACGGTCAAGACAATCCCAGGAACACAAATCTATATTTATGCGTCCTGTCACTAATGAAGAAATAATGCAGTATATAGTAGAAATGGATCCGGCGACTGCGACTGGGCCTGACCATATTAGCACTAAGACCATACAAACCACAAAGGACTTGATAACAATACCACTTGTGCACATAATAAACAAAAGCTTCGAAACAGGAATCTACCCAACGATATTCAAAATTGCACACATAAAACCGATTTACAAAAAAGGTTAAAAAAATCGCTAACTAGTAACTACAGACCAATCTCCCTACTAAACAACTTATCAAAATTACATGAAAAGTGCATAAAAGCAAGAATTAACTCATTCCTCGAAACTAATAAACTACTTTCTCCCAATCAATATGGGTTCCGGTCCAACAAAAGCACTGACGACGCCACACTAGCACTGACTACTGAAATTTATAAATCAATTGACGAGAATAAAAAGCCCCTAGCCATATTTCTGGACCTAGCGAAAGCTTTACAACACCATATCGCAACGACTCTTATTTATAAAACTAGACAAAATAGGGATCCGAGGCATTAGCCTAGACTTGATCAAAAGCTACATACAAGACAGACAACAATTTGCAAACATTAATAACTCAATTAGTAAACCAAGAGTAATTAAATATGGAGTGCCGCAAGGGACCGTCCTCGGACCACTATTATTCTTGATCTTTATAAACGACCTATGTTCCCTTAATGCAAACTGTAAAATAATCACCTTTGCCGATGACACAGTCCTTCTGTTCTCCTCCAACTCTTGGCTCAATGTCCACTTGCTGGCAGAGCAAGGGCTACGCAAAGTTCTCCAATAGCTAATAATAACAAAACTACTAACACTCAAAAAAAAAAAAACGACATACAAAACTTTCTCACCTCAAGCCACCCCTGAACCTGATAGACTTATACTGAAACTCCACGATAGTGACTGTAAAATCAACAATCAAACAATGCGACTGCCATAAACTAGCAAAGGGAACTTCAACTAGGTATCTAGGAATTCAAATCGACCAGCATCTCAGGTGGAATGAACACATACAATTAATTATTAAGAAGGTCCGTTACACCATGACGAGCCTGTACAGTCTCAGGAACATTCTGACATTCGAAAACTTGAAAGTTGTTTACTTTGCTTTAATACAATCCATCCTCCAGTATGGAATTATCGGATGGGGAGGTACATATGACACACACATACAACAATTAATGTCTCTTCAAAACACTGTTCTAAAAATTATTCTAAAATTAGATCGGTATCACCCCACCGATAACTTATACGTAAATACTAGAATCCTAGAAATTCGAAAATTGTATGTACTCTCTCTGCTTCGCAGTATGCATACAAATAAGATATCTATACCCCCAGGGCACCCACACACAAAACTATAAGCTAGTCACTCGCTCGAGAAGTAATAAAAGAAATATTTAATCATAGGGTAAATAAAGGAATTCAACAAAGACATGCCACATTTCTAGGACCAAAACTACACAACATCTTACCAATTAAAACCCGAAATATAAAAGTCAAAGGACATATTCAACCTCCACTCAAAGAAATGGCTCCTTACCAAGTCAATAAGCTACATAACCAATGTTATAAACTGTAAATCATTCACAAAGTCAACATAATAACACGTGGACTATAATCCTCGTTAACTGCTGAAACAGAAATGCTGTTTCAAAAGCCATCAAAACACTGAACCAGATAAGTTAGAGGAATATTTAAATTTAATTTTAATTTGTAGCATCATTTTTAGTATAAGGAAGTAGACATGTATTTATCTAATGTTCCTAAGCATGATATCTTAAAGCCTAAACCTTTTTTTCACTATAATCTTCATGCTTTTACCTACCTATAATAGGTATGTATATAATAGGTATAATGTACAATAATTGTACATTATATGATAAGAACTATTGTTTCGGATGTTTGGTAATAGACCCATAAAGATGTTTTTAATAAGTTTATAACCATCCATGATTTCACTGTTATTTTAGTTTAATATTTATCAATGATCAACTGTTAACTTAGTTATTAATTATTAGTTTTTTTTTAAGATTAGTTATGTTAATTCAAGGCACGCTCGTCTATTTTTGCATAGACCAGAAATGGCTAATGTATACCCGCTACAAAATATTTGTACTGCCCATGCATTTACATTTTTGGATGGACAGTACACTATTTATTCCTAATGCATGCATTATCTATTCGTACGCCCTAATATTATGTGCCAATTTTATTTATATTTATTGCTAAGAGATACGGTTTAATTAGTTCTAAGTATGTCAATTAACCTTAGTATGTATTCACAATGAGAAAAAGTATGCTCCGCCTCAAGATTTACTCTTATTTGGGGCATACAAATATCAAAATGTAACAACCATGTATACAAACAATATGGAAAAATAAAAGGTAATCAAAAACTACGGCGGCCGAAAAGGGGCGAAACCACCAGTCGCCACCACCAAATTTGGTCAGAGAGGGGCGAGGGGGGCACAATTTTGTAGCAAAATTTTGTTAACTGACAATCTTCACAATTTTATAAACTATCTCCACTAAAGTCTAAAACTAAGTATCATTTGCAATGTGAAATATAAAACAAATCTTCATAGGGCTATCCCCAGATCAGATATAGCTTGGGTGGGGGCATCACCACCCCTATCGTACCGGGATACATACTTTTACCGAAGTAATTGTTTCACGGGCAATGTTCGCCCCCCTCCCCCAAAAAACTAGTTATGCCTCTGCTCCTGAAAGTAAGTAACCTACTCCTACCGTAATTGACTTGAGAGTAGACTACCTACTCCTATCAAGTTTATCCTGTGAGCTGCCTACTCCTACCGTGTTTGACCTGCACTATAGCGCATCCTGTGAGCGGGTTACGATCAGTCGGTAGTTGTCTTCATGGTTTAGTCGATCTAGGTCGATCACCCATGCAGGTGATTCACGCTCTTGACCCGTCTGTCTGTCTGTCTGTCTGTCTGTCTGTGCGAGTAGACTGCACCGTGCGCCCCCACCCAGGGCTCTACTATCCGTAGGGATGTCCAAGCAAGCGAACATACGACATTTTGTATTCCACAATTATTATTACTTGACATTATTAAAATTAAAACTGATAGTATCTATCTAAACATTGGTAAAAACCGCTTCATCCGGGGATCGAACCCGGGCCTAAAGCTTCCCAGGTTCGATCCATCTTCTTTCTGGCCTCGACTCAATTCCATCTTAACATAGTAATTTTCGACTAGGGTACAATTAGTAAAACTAAGAAGCTTTGCAAACGCTTTTTTCGGGCGCGTTGTTGGATGAGCGTAATTTTTTAAAAACGAAAAAAGCGTAAAATTGCGATTTTTATGAGAAATAATTTTTCGATTTCGCTCAAATTTCACACGAATATATTAATTTATAAAATTAAGCTTCTGTGAAAAAATCATAAACAAACGGATAAAGCATGTCGGTGTTATAAGTCGAAGAAATTTAAAAAATCGGAAAAAAATTGAGAATTGCGATTATGATGAGAAATAATTTTTGATTCCCCTCAAATTCCACACGAATACATCAATTTATAAAATTAAGGTTCTTAAAAAATCATTACAATCGGACTAGGGCACCAAACGATGTAGGTGTTACAAGTCGAAGAAATTTTAAAAATAGAAAAATATCGTAAAACTGCGATTTTCATGAGAAATAATTTTTGGATTAGCTCAAATTTCACACGAATATATTAATTCATAAAATAAAGGTCCTGTGAAAAAATCATTACAATCGGATAAAGCATGTAGGTGTCATAAGTCGAAGATTTAAAAAAAAAATCGATGAAAATCGTAAAATTGCGATTTTTATGAGAAATAAATTTTTCGATTGCGCTCAAAAACGTGGCAGTTCTAAGTTCAAAGATTTCGAAGGCCTCCAGAAAATTTCATTGCAATTGGAGTATCGGTTTAGCCGGAATCGTGTTAACAAACACAAAAATACAAAAAAAAGAAAAAAAATGGAATCTTCGCTTCGCTCATCAAAAATTTAAATGAATCTTCCTTCGCTCAATAATGTGATTATAGTAAATAAATAAATAAATAAATAAATAAAAAACATTATGTTTGTATATTGTTTCTGAATAAAAATCCTAGAACCAGTATGTCTCAAATTCGTTTTCAAATTTTTGAAAAATCACACAAAATATCAATCCATATTCATGAAAATCGATGTCCAAATATACCTAAGAACGAGCTCAATATAATATGTCACGTCTTAAAATATCGGTGACAATAGATTGGCGATCTAATCAAATGATAACATCAATATTCTTGTACATCCTTGTGCCTCTGTCAGACGATCATCTTGTTTTCATTGAGTGGACAGACAGACAGGTAGCTGGACGGTTTCCACGAAACTTAAAGAGGGCAAGCGCCGGAAACGCGTGGAAAATATTTGCTCTACGGCGTTTATTCAGATGGAACAACCTGTTTAATGGTCGTGGTCGATTAGGCATTCATGCTCTGTGTTAACTATTATATTCACTCTAGTCCTGCGTTCTAATTCTACATTTGAATTATTTGAATTACTTCTTTTAATAATAAAATATTTTATAATACCTGCAAGTTTTAGGAAAGTTAATACAAGCCCCATAAACCACAATATTAATTAAATAAAATGTTTTAACTGTATTGATACATTGTGGAGTACAAGTACAACGTAATTATTGATAGAAGCTTTGTAATGTGCATCTCAAGCAAGTGTATATACTGTAGACTGCGGCCCATATTCGGTGATAATAATCAACATTGTGCCTCTACTGGGTCTCGAACCCAGAACCTTCGGCTCTTCGGACCGATGCTCTTGCCGGGACAAACCTTTACTGAATGTGTTGTGATAGTAAGTTTCATGATATTATATAAATCCAATAGAACTGCTACTGTTGCTGTTGCTGTCATTGGTTCTGACTTCGAGTCCCAGCCGGGGCAAATGTTTACAAGTACTAAAGTTCAAAATGTTTAAAACCCATTGTAGGCCTAACCACCAACACAAATGTGTTTTAACCAACTCAATTATTATGTAAGAATAAAAATAATGTAATTAATTAAACATAATGTAATTAATTAGAGTACAATAAGTACACCCCTCCAGGAGTACTAAGTTCCCCCCTTCAGGTGCCTGTCTAACTGGGTATATTGGAGTGGGACAATTTGTGAAGGGATGTTTGAGGGCTGTTTAAGAGGACTCAATACTCTGCATTCATATTATCGACTGAGGAAAACCTAAAAACTTCAGTCAGGATTGCCGGTCTCGACTAGATTTAAACCCGGGACCTCCCGAATCAGAGTCGCGCTCTCAACGCTCGAGCCAACTTTGCCGGTGATATAAAGTTCTGATTTATTCTTCTATGTGTAACGTGAAAAATTTCGGACATACATTACAACAGTCATATTCCTTAATCAAACCCTTGCCCGACTCTCTGTCAAATGGAAGATTGATAGTGTGACAATCTTCCTTCACTTTATTCGAGGCAAAGCTGCTGATGGCTCACCCACAAAAATACAATTTTCATTTCAGAATTTGTAAATTTATTTCTCCTCAAATGAAATCGTTTTTCAAACGTGACGTCACAAATAAATCGTGCTCCACGTGAATCTCGGGGGCGTGTCCGTGAGGTCATTAACCTCCCACGATACCATCAAATACAACGCCCAAGATCAAGACTGTAGCCTCGTGCTATGTACGTTGATGACGTAAATGATGCTCCTGCGGTTCATACCATCCCACGTTGGTCTTTCTCATACTCAATTCACGGGTTCGAATCCCGATTCGGCCAGTCTGAAATTGTTTTCTTGTGCGCCTTAGTCATTTGGTTTTGTTTCTGCTTCCTGTGTAATATATCCCGGGCACTGTTTGCAATTCATGCGCCTCTTCTGGTGTCTAACTAGGAATTTTTGGATTTGCACAATTATTGTGATGGGATGTCCGAGGGCTATTTGAGGATTTTATCCCTTTACGTTCGCAGAAACCAAATAAAACAAAATCTGGATAATTTGCCGGTTGTGGGATTCGAACCCGTGTCTTCCCTAATCAGAGTCTCGCGCTTTAAGCTCGAGCCAACACTGTCGGTGAACCACGTGTGCATGGTGTCAGAGGTGTGCATTTCAAGTCCGTACCGTATTGCACAAGTAAGTTAAATGCTGTACCATGCACTCTATAACATCAACATTACTGCAACATGATGCGAAAGCAGCTCAGTGAACTAACCACGTGTAAACATGTAGCATTATTAAGTATAGCCTATTAATTTATAAATAGGTCCTACCCTTTCCATATACACTAACTACAAGATGTGCTTTTATTATCTTAGGGGTGGGGTCAACTGTGTTATGTAAACATAAAACTATGTGTGCAACACTTAATGGAAATAAAGCAACATTCTATTCTATTCTATCATAGAAAATACATCTTTCATTAAAACAATTCATGCCACACTGGACGTTAATTCTCAAGCCATGTGCTGTGTAACCATTGGCGTAACAAGCCCATGTTTTTTAGGGGGAGGCGAACATTGCTTGAAACACATGTTTCGGGAAAAGAAGCCCTATACTACTACTATATACCTTGTACAATGGGGGCCTGGGACTGAAGGGGGGGGGGGGGAGGGGACGGTCTCCCAGATAGAGCGGGTCTGGGGCGCATTGGTCCAGATTGTGTTTTTATTGGATGAGCGTAGCGAAGATTCCATTTCACTACACTGGAGAAAAAAATCCGGAATGTTTTTTTTTTTTTTTTTTTTTGTATTTTTGTGTCTGTGAACACGATTCCGGCTAAACCAATCCTCCAATTGCGATGAAATTTTATGGAGGTCTATGAAATCTCTGAACGAAGAACTGCACGGGGGGAAAATCGATCGAAAATTTATTTCTCATAAAAATCGCAATTTTACGATTTTTTTTCGATTTTTTAAAAAATCTTCGACTTATAACATCTACATGCTTTATCCGATTGTAATGATTTTTTCACAGAACCTTAATTTTATGAATTAATATATTCGTGTGAAATTTGAGCGCAATCGAAAAATCATTTCTCATGATAATCGCAATTTTACGATTTTTTTAAATTTTTAACATTTCTTCGACGAATAAAACCTACATGCTTTTCTGATTGTAATGATTTTTTCACAGAACTTTAATTTTATGAATTAATATATTCGTGCGAAATTTGAGCGTTTTCGAAAAATTATCTATTAAAAAAATCGCTTTTTTCGTTTAAAAAAAATTACGCTCATCCATCAACGCGGCGGGACTTAAGCGTTTTCCTAGTTTCTTTTTAGCATTGCTGATGGTGGTTTCGTCGATTTTTATAAAACTATGAAGATTGTCAGTTTACCTACAAAATCTTGCCACAGAATTGTGCCCCCTCGCCCCCTTAGCCCCCCGCATAGTTACGCGATTCAGTTCATGTTTTTATTTATTTATTTAAGAAATTTTTTAAGTACATATTACAAGTTTAGTATTAGCCCCAAAGAGACCAGGTGGCTCGCCACTCACACTCGTACATTTCAAGCCACGTGCCGTATTGCTCCTCAACTGCTGCAACATGATGAAGCGACGCGAGTGCATCTCAATCAAACTGGATCCCACCTCACCAACCAACCAACCAACCAACCAACCAACCAACCAACCAACCAACCAACCAACCACGCTGTCATCACTATCCGCTTCTTACCCACACCGGAGATCCGAACCATTCATCCGCCACGCTCTTACCCTCTTGACCAGTTGACCCAAAACTTCGGATCGAGAAGAAAAGAAGAATGAAAACGCCAATTATTTTATCACACCTGCCCCCCCCCCCTCATCCCGCGCCACAGACCGATTCAATGACCCAGAGATGTGCTCCAATTTCAAGATACTATCTATTTAGTGCAGTCATTGTTACAGAGTAGGAGTTTGAATGTCCCCTGCCTCCTCTGCCTGACTTACCGGTTAATAAGTAATTAAGTACAGGTTATAGTATGTAATAGCGTGCACGGCAACCATCGTCGCTTGATTAGGCGTTGGTCTGCACGAGTGTGTGTAGTTCTTTGCTTGCTGGACGGGATCTAATACCGTCCGCGGTTGCACATACTATTTGGGCGCTGGTTCGAAGCGTATGGTTCTATGAGGACGCGGGTTCGAATACCGCATAAGGCACGTTGTTGTAATTTCCTTCGTCCTCATCTATCACCTTCATTCATCGTCAAATCATCATCGTCATTCGGGTTCTAATACCGGTCAATTTGGCACGTGGCGGTTTTGTTAATATATCATTGATGATATTTATTTACTTATTTATTTAATTATTAATAACATGTTTGCATACAGCATTTGTCTTAACAAATCGTTATGCTAATTTTTAATTTATCTTCACTATTAATTCAAGAGTACCCAAAATAGAGAGCGAAGCTACTTCACCAACAGATTGTCAAAGAAGTTGTGTTATAAGGTATTAGATAAGATATTTTATTTAGGATTGCAACATATTATGTTACAGACAATTACATTGAATTGTGTAATCCTATTCTTCTAGCACACATCAGATCAAGCAACATGAAATTCAAAATATATAGATACGTAATAACATCAGACTATAACAATCAATAAGTAAACATTACATTTGAATTATTTTATGAAGTTGAACTAAGTGAATTAAATTGGAATTGATTCATGGAATTAGAAAATGAATTATGAAGTTTAGAAAAGTCGTACTCTAATAATTGAGATTGATTGTATTGAAATTAAATTATACAAAATTTAAATTAAACGTTTGACGCTTGTTCTGATTTTAATTTAAGTTCCCCATTGAAAACCAGTTGTGTGCCTGACGTTTCTTACGCATTTTGCGTAAATGTATTATTTCAAAGGCGAAAATATATTGTTTGTATTATTTTTCTAGAGATTCTGACTATTATATTTCAAAATCATTGCTACTAGCAACACTACACTATAACAATGAAACACGTAAATTTTAATAAAGGCCATACAATGTTCTGTTGTTATCTACGACACCAACAAACTAACAATTAAATATGAACGTTCAATCGCCGTGACTTTCTTGAAGTCATAGGACCTAGACAATCTGCGGCCTGCCCTTCCATTTCCTCCTGGTCGTTATAGTTGAGTGTAGCCAGGAGCCTATAGTGAGTTGAATGCAAGAAAAGAGATGATTTTTGATGTTCGACAGAAATGTGTAAAATGATTCAAGAATGTATATAGTTAATTTATTGATATGTTGTTCAATTTAAATTTAATCCAATATTGATTAACATTATTATTCTCTAACCACATGCAAGTTTTTCTTTTTTCTATACATAATTTAAAATATTTGATATTACATAATATTATTTATTATTTTATTTATATTTATTAATTATTTTATTTGATATTATGAACGATACTATTTTAAAAATGGCTCCCCCCTCCCAGCATAATAATTCATTCAAAGATACGTCTGACTCTGACCAAATGTTAGAAGAAACTGCAAACTACAAGAATTGGACCAGATCAATCCACAGTTAAGACAGAGACACGGACTTTGATGTCGTTCTGCGATGTTTTTGCGTCTTAAAAACTTCAGATATTTATTTTCTAAATCAATCATTATTCGGTAACATAACCACAAACTCTATAAGAAGTAAATCGTTTTTAGTCTAGAATTACTTGAAGGCAGTGTTGGTTTCAGACATTTTCTCTAGGGTAGGCAATTAATTAGAAAAGTACTCCCCAAGCGAAGGAACGGGGGGGGGGGGGTAGCCCCATGCCCCTCACATAGCGCCGCAGGTGATTTTTTATAATACGTATTTTTGACGTGTTTTTAAGTGTTTTAGAAAAAGTTTATATGGTTGTTGAACGCAAAAGTTTTACTAAAATCTTAAGAATATTATTGAATGTTTTGCACTTATTAGAACGAACATATATTTTTCTCAAGAAGCACGTGTGGTATATTTTAGTTCCATCTTGGCGCTTTTTTGACCTAATGCATCGTGTTTTACACAAAGTCTCTATAGGGTATGCCTGGAATCAACACTGCTTGAAGGTAAAGTGTGACTCTAGTTGTCCGCGTCGTTGTGTTTGTTGACATAGCCCCCTGCTCTACACTCTACAGCCTACACCACACACAAACAAACACGTCCTACACGCGAGCCGAGTACAGTCTGGTACACGTGTGCCGAGTACAGTCTGGTACACATCACATGTGCGGTTGAAAGTGAACTCCGCCTAAAGTAGCACGGCGTATAAGTTGGTTGGTATACCTGCACAAGTTGTGACCTGGTTTACGTCGTCAGGTTGGCTGCCTGAGTGACCCAGTGGCTCACATCCTAAGATCACGCCCCCGCGAACGTGGTCGTGGTTTCAAGACACAATAACACAGACTGGTGTAGGGCGTACACGGATGACGGACTTGTGTAGGGCATACACGGAGGATGAACTTGCTGGAGATTCTCTTCGCAAGATTCTCGTAGTAACCAAAACAACCGATCTGACTTGATATCAGTTGATGACAGCGAGTTTGAACAGACACCTATTGATGACAGCTAGTGTGAACAGATACCTATTGATGACAGCTAGTTTGAACAGATACCTATTGATGACAGCTAGTTTGAACATATTGATATCTATTGATGACAGCTAGTTTGAACAGATACCTATGATGACAGCGAGGCTGAACAGATACCTATTGATGACAGCTAGTTTGAACATATTTATATCTATTGATGACAGCTAGTTTGAACAGACACCTATTGATGACAGCTAGTTGAACAGATACATATTAATGACAGCTAGTTTTGAACAGATACCTATTAAAGACAACTAGTTTTAACAGATACCTATTGATGACAGCTAGTTTTAACAGATACCTATTAAAGACAACTAGTTTTAACAGATACCTATTGATGACTACTAGTTTTAACAGATAACTATTTATTACAGCTAGTTTTAAAAGATACCTATTGATAACAGCTAGTTTGAACAGATACCTATTGATTGATGACAGCTAGTTTTAACAGATACCTATTGATGACAGCTACTTTGAACAGATACCTATTGATTGATGACAGCTAGTTTGAACAGATACCTATTGATGACAGCTAGTTTGAACAGATACCTATTGATGACAGCTAGTTTGAACAGATACCTATTGATTGATGACAGCTACTTTGAACAAATACCTATTGATTGGTACTGCCAGCTTTGGTCACGTAATCAACTTGTAGGGACAACTTGCACTGAACTGATGTCAAATTTATACCAACTGATATCATTTGATCATGCCAATTATTCATTATTGATGACCTATTGATACCAATTGACTACCCGTTGATATTGACCGAATCGGCTTTCCAAATATAAAACGGTCTTCAACTAAAAAATGTATTACCCTCTAATCAATATTGATATTACTCAAATAACAAATTGGCTGACATTTAAATAAAATTTGAGCTTGACATAGCCTCTTTTGTTCCAACATTGGCATATTATAATAACTGACAGGGACTTTATGTCCCGCAAAACAAATTGTTTATGAAAGTTGATCTTTCATTTAGGCTTTTTTTAAACCTCGGTAATACAACAGTCAAAAAGTGATGTGGATTTAGTGACAACTAGACGTAGTTACTACTAGTTACATACCGACAGACGAAGCTCAAGCGTATTGCGATGACTGGTGACCCGGCACCGGCAATCCTATCTGAAAGCTGCAGCCTCCAAAGTTGTCATCAGTCGCTAAGAGAATGCAAGGGAAAGTCCTATTTTCAAGCCCCTCCATAAAAACCCTTATTCCAAAATCCCTAATTAGATGCTGATGAGGGAAATTTCATCGTTCCTGGACATGTTTCCCACGAGAAATTAAGTTTCTATGGCTCTCAATGCACAACTTCAGTTTCTTGAACCACGTCGAAGGCATATCGTGGCTTCAAGTTCCAAACAACATGGTGTTATGATATTATGCTTACTCTTACTTGCGTGATGTAGAACAGCACGCCTTGTGGAAACAAGAGTGCAAGCTAGTACGATATTACGCCCAACATTTCCACGCCTCGTTATAGTTCACCAACTTGTTTCGCATGGTAATTTACTAACAATTGCAACATAGTCGGTGCATATTATCACCTTGGAATTATTGCCAACGGTAATGGAATACGAGTGCACGTTTAAATTAACAATGCATTCATGTGATGACAATAATTTCATATTGTGCATTCCTTGAGAAGGTGTATGTGTACCTTTCTATTGTTTACGTAATTGGACAGTAGCTAGGGTATAGTCAAGCCACAATCACACTATCAATTCGGTAATAATGTTAATTTTATAAATATAAATAATTAAAACAGTATCATATTATTGGAGTAGTATCTGCGGTAAAATTATGTAACAACAGTCTATTTTTCAAAATTAATTAATTGGATGAGCGTAGCGAGCGAAGCGAAGATTCCATTTCACTACACTGGAGAAAAAAATCCGGAATGTTTTTTTTTTCTTTCTGTATTTTTGTCTGTTTGTCCACACGATTCCGGCTAAACCGATACTCCGATTGCGATGAAATTTCATGGAGGCCTTCGAAATCTCTGAACTTAGAACTGCCACGTTTTTGAGCGCAATCGGGAAATTTTTTCTCATAAAAAACGCAATTTTACGATTTTTTTCGATTTTTAAAAACTTTCTTCGACTCATAACACCTACATGCTTTATCCGATTGTAATGATTTTTTCACAGAACCTTAATTTCATGAATTAATATATTCGTGTTAAATTTGAGCGCAATCGAATATTTATTTCTTATGAAAATTGCAATTTTACGATTTTTTTCTTTGTTAAAAATTACGATTAATTAAAAAAAATTAAGTTATTTTTTTATTTAATTTAATTTAATTAAAAAAAAATCTTTGACTTAGTAATGATTTTTTCACAGAACAACAGAAAATCCGCGTAACACATGGCAGCTCAATGCACCAATTACGCTCATCCAACAACGCGGCGGGACTTAAGCGTTTTCCTAGTTTATAATAAATTAAAGCGTTTGGTGCTTCTAAAGGTACGAGATGGGGCTTGCGCCACCCAAACTCTTCATCTAAATACCCGGCACCTCCACCAACAACGACATTTAAAACATTATTTAATGTTTGTATTCTTCGACGATATGTTGCTAAAGTAGCTTCGCTCCCTCTTTTGGCTACTCTTAATACAAAGTTCGTTTAGTGACATTTAATCACATTTATTCGTCACTTTTACCGAGTCGCTGAAATCATTACCTCAGCTGAATTTATATTGAATAGAAATAAGTATATCCCAACTATTATTTTATAGATCTTAAATCTGTAGGGAATCTAATGCATTCTATGCTATTTTATACTAAATAAGCAGTCATTTAAACACATTCCTTTCTAGATTTATTCTCTTGGAAAATAAGAAGTATTTTCTTAGTTACTAGGAAAACGCTAAAGTCCCGCGCGTTGTTGGATGAGCGTAATTGGTGCATTGAGCTGCCATGTGTTACGCGGATTTTCTGTTGTTCTGTGAAAAAATCATTACTTAGTCGAAATTTTTTTAAAAATTAAATTAAATTAAATTAAATTAAAAATAAACTTAATTTTTAAATTAATCGTAATTTTTTAAAAAGAAAAAAATCGTAAAATTGCAATTTTCATAAGAAATAATTATTTGATTGCGCTCAAATTTAACACGAATATATTAATTCATGAAATTAAGGTTCTGTGAAAAAATTATTACAATAGGATAAAGCATGTAGGTGTAATAAGTCAAAGAATTGTTTAAAAAAGAAAAAACCCGTAAAATTTCGATTTTCATGAGAATAAATTTTTCGATTACGCTCAAATTTCGACACGAATATCTTAATTCATAAAATTAAGGTTCTATGAAAAAATCTTTACAATCGGATAAAGCGTGTAGGTGTTATAAGTCGAAGAAATATTTAAAAAATCGAAAAAAATCGTAAAATTGCGTTTTTTATAAGAAAAAATTTTCCGATTGCGCTCAAAAACGTGGCAGTTCTAAGTTCAGAGATTTCGAAGGCCTCCATAAAATTTCATCGCAATCGGAGTATCGGTTTAGCCGGAATCGTGCTGACAAACACACAAAAATACAGAAAAAAAAAGAAAGAAGGAAAGAAAGAAAAAAAAAAAAACATTCCGGATTTTTTTCTCCAGTGTAGTGAAATGGAATCTTCGCTTCGCTCGCTACGCTCGCTACGCTCATCCAATTACTCATTTCTTTTATTGCTCTAAAAATACTCTACTCATTTTTATTACTAGGAAAACGCTTAAGTCCCGCCGCGTTGTTGGATGAGCGTAATTGGTGAATTGAGCTGCCATGTGTTTTGCGGATTTTCTGTTGTTCTGTGAAAAAATCAGAACTTTGTTGAAATTTTTTTTTAATTAAATCAAATTAAATAAAAAATTAACTTATTTTTTTTTAATTAATCGTAATTTTAAAAAAGGAAAAAATCGTAATATTAAAATTTTCATAAGAAATAATTATTCGATTACGCACAAATTTTACACGAATATATTAATTCTTAAAATTAAGGTTCTGTGAAAAAATCATTATAATCGGATAAAGCATGTAGGTGTTATAAGTCGAAGAAATTTTTAAAAAATCGAAAAAAAATCGTAAAATTGCGATTTTCATGAGAAATAATTTTTCGATTGCGCTCAAAAACGTGGCAGTTCTTAGTTCAGAGATTTCAAAGGCCTCCATAAAATTTCATCGCAATCGGAGTATCGGTTTAGCCGGAATCGTGTTAACAGACAGACAAAAATACAGAAAGAAAGAAAGAAAAAAAAAAAAAAAAAAAAAAAAAACATTCCGGATTTTTTTCTCCAGTGTAGTGAAATGGAATCTTCGCTTCGCTCGCTACGCTCGCTACGCTCATCCAACGATACACCATTATAAACTAAAAGCTCGTTATTTTTTATGTGCGTGTGTTTAAAGACGGTCATTTCCATTCCACTCCACTTCTTTGGGACGTGCCAATGTTTCACTTTGTGTATTCGTGCACAGATAAAACTACTTTAATAATTGGTACACAATTTGCACTAATATTTGGCACCACGCCATTTTAAATTTTAAATTTTTTTACAGAATGTTTTTGGTGATACGGAGGTGTAAGGAGAGAGTGTTAGCCCCCAGAGAAGTTTGAAAATTCTTGAACCGGCACCTCCACCATGACAACAAGGAAGTGGAACGGTAGGGCTTGTTTGACGTCCTCCTTTGTAAATCAGTTTTTGAACTGAATATGATAGACGTTAAATAAACAAATAAATACACTGGCACTTAAAAAGGTTTTAGGTGAACGCTACAAAAATAAATTTAATTTTTATAATTTTGGATTTTCTAAAAAGTCCAAAATTGACCTTTTGCTGGCTAACAAACAAACAATATTGATAATCTACGACTGTATGGCTGGCTGCCCATGTATGTTTTCTTGACAACTGTGCTAAGTGTCATATACATCGGGTGTTTCCTGCCCGAGCGAACAGTTGTTTGCTAGTGCCAAAATATAAGTCCTATTCCCTCTTAATTCTAAATAATACTAGTCCTGCAATTGTTTTTACTCGAAGCTCTATTTGCAATTGAAATAGAGAAGCGCCCCTTACAAAATATCATACAGTTATTATGTTCAATATCGACGGGAATATCTTCTTCTGATTATGTTGAAACAACAAAAGTCTCCACATCCATTTCCCCACGCTACAACCTCGGACTGCACTCCAAGATAATATTTAAAGTCTAGCGTGTATCCCCAATACCGAGACAGCCTTGGCCTTGCCTGTGTGTTACCTCACTTGTTCAAGTCCTATGTGTTGCCCCACTCTACAACTCCGCGCTTCGTCCTCCGTGTTGCCCCACTCTACAACTCCTCTTCTCTACTACGACGACCAGCACCTCTCACTCCGCCGTCGCCCATACCGTGTCTTCGTCCCGTCAATGCAACGCCGACACCGTTCCTCTACTCCAGTGACTCTCTTCGTCGACCCCCCCCCTCCCCTCTCCCCCCTCTTCGCGTCGTGATCCTCTCGAGACATTGGGGACGAGATCTGCCACCCTCCGACAGTCACTTCGGCCACCTCTCGAGGTGAACACTTCTTCGACCCGGTAACATAACCTCAACAACAACATTATAACGTCAACATAAATTTAATTGTTCGTCATTACCATTGACAATAAACTTGAGACTTTTTTTCGAGAACGTACACAATCTTAATTGCCCACTTAAATTTGCTAAAAATATCAATTCAGTGATATTAACCTTTAAATTGTAAAAACATAATTACACATTTACAAATTTAAATTCCAATATTATATAATTCCGAAAGAAGTGTGTCAAAGGTTGTAAACAAAAAACTCGTCTACATGGATACCGGAAAATCTTAACGTTTTGATGACGAAATAAGAAAGTTCCAAAGACAACTTCGTCAGTTTCCGCGGAGCAAACCGGAAATAGCCGACGTAGACTGCACTGAAGTATCGTACATACATACATACCACGTGGTCGCGACTTTCTGATTATGTCACTCGGTGGGTACTCCGGCTAGAACGGCGTCGTCGAGTACGTTACGTATAGCTCACGAGTGCAGGAGTGTGGCACACTTAGCTGCAGCGCAGTCGTTCATACCTCGTCGTCGTCGTCGTCGACCAAGTTCCTCCTAGACCGTGTGTTGTTTGTATCACGTCGGGGTTCAAATATTTAATTTTTTAAAGATAACAATTTTCTTCTACATTCGTGAAAACGTGTTTGTTTTTATTTATCGCGTGTGAAAAAAAACTCTAGTTATTAATTGTGTTATCGTTGCAAGCTAATTTCAACTTTCGTTAACCTATCCTTTTAACGGTAGTTCCTAAACTATAATTAGCCCAAAAGTGAGTGTTTATTACATCAACAGTGAACAACAACAGTATTATTATTGTTTTTATGAGCAAGACTTCTTTTTAAGTCGCCTAAAGCTAAACGATCTCTTTATAAGCTTACTAACCAACCAAACACTAAGCCAATAACAAACATTAACGTTTCTAGGCCACGCTTAACCTTGGCAATTTACAATTCATTATTGCTAAGTAGAACGCACGTACGAGAAACATATGTACCTCTGCGTTATATTATCCTAATTGCAAAGTTAACGCTTCAATTAGTCTGTTTGAAGAAAGTTAAGTTATCCATCGTTTTGGTGTGTGGAAAAGAAAGGAAATATTTACTTGTAAATTCTATTTTAAGACTTTCTGGGAAAACAAGGTCATCGTTTAGTATCGCAAAACGTTTCGAATTCACACCAAACTCGCACATGGTTAAATCTGGATTAAACGGTTGCATTCTAGAGAAATTGTCTTCAGCTGAGCTTTCTTTTCTCACGACGAACCGTCGAGAAGTACCTTCGTCAGTTGACTCTCAGACGCGTTAGAGGTATATCCTGGCGTATTTACCTTCAGATAGCAGTATAAGAAAATACATGTTTGCGTAATTCAACTAAATATTAATTGTTGTGAAAGAAAACTTTACGTTTTTAGTGTATGCAAAAGTAAATCAATATTAAAATCGGTTTTATAATTAGCGACATTTTATAATATTGGCATTGCCGGAGTGTTGCGTGTTATTTATCGAGATCTAGCGCTATTTCTCGTCAGAATGCCTGAGGGTTGTCAAGCCTGCAAGGCGTCCAACTACTCGGGGGCGGGCTACACTGGCGCTACCAGCGGTACCAACTCGCAGCGAAGGGTGCAAGTGACAGCGAAGATCCTCTTCGGCTCAGTCGCAGCCATCTCGAATATGAAGGCGGCAGAGAAGGCGGCAAAGAACAAGCGACCATCTTAGTGGTAAGTTGTGTTGGATAAGAACCTTCAGTAAGGATTGACGGTGGCTGGTATAGAGCCGATAACTTTCCGTTTTAGTCCGACATTTAAGAGGGGTCGCTGAGGCTGGCGCGGAGACGAGTTTAGACGCACAGCTTTCAATTTTTTCGGGTAAACGGTCAACAACATCGGTGTCATATTTCACAAAAACGTTAATAAAGGATCAATCTATGAGATCCAGTACGCGTAGTTTTAGATTAATTCATCGGTTTTGAACAAAACAAATAGTGAGACCAACATAATCTACTACTCGATTTTGGTGAGATTCGGGAATTTATTCCAAGTGAACAGATTTTTTTAACGCAAATTGTCATATTGGATATCAAAGTTAAAATAAATGTGAACGCGCACGTTAATTTGATTGTAACGTAAGATAAACGGTTTGGAGGGAATTTCCAGAATTGAAATCCATGTTTTCGGTTTTCAATTTTTTCACGTTTTGGACTTACCTCTAAAATTGATTTTTCTTGGCAACCAAGTGTGGATATCAATGAAAAGGAACTCTATTAACATGCATACATTTTGTAATGATCCAACCATTCAGCTGCAATCGTCAACACCTGAGCGCGCGCATTTGTGTTGGGCCAAGCTCGCGCATCACAAATATCCTTATGTTTCCGTATTTTTATTGTGGTCGTGATAATTTAAAACACTTATAAAAGAGCTGAGCTACGTTATATAATCAGGCGCTGTGAACATCCAAAAATGTAAACACCCTGAAAGTGTAAACCACCAAAATTGTGGTTTGGAAGGTTTGGTTTGAACTTTTCTGGATATCATATTATTCAGGATGTTTTTCAGGATTTCTCGATTTCATTGTAAACCGAAGATACCTTGACATTGTTCTTCAACAACGAAGATCAGAATGTTTTTGGCGACTCTTGGGGTGAAGGATGCGGGGCTTTCATTGTTTAAAGTAGCATTTCTGTACACCACCTCCACTAAAACTTTCGTTATACATGGAACAGTGTTTGCATGAATTGTCTAGTCTAGAGCTGAAGAGGAAAAATATCCGCATTGCACCCCACTAACTAATATTCTAACTTTCTACAAATTTCCTCTTGAAGAGTCATCGAATCGATTCCCTCTATCTGCCATCCCGACTGAAGACCTAGTCAACGGTTTTCCTCAGTCATTGGATGATCACAATTTCATACAAGGTGTTTCTCGGGTGTTTTTTTCTGTTTGTTTGCTCTCTACCAGACAAACATAGGCATATATGCGATCTTGATGAAAATTGGAGGGGACCTTCGAAATCTCTGAACTTAGATCTGCCAAGGTTTTAGGTACCTACAATCGAAGAAATATGTCTCATGAATATCGTACTTTGACGAATTTTTCCGATTTTCTAGGCGATATTTTCGTGATATTTGGCTCGCGACCGGGCAAACGGCTACTCCCATCTTGATGAACGTTTATAGGAACGTTCAAAATCACCGAACTTAGATGAGATATGATTTTGGAGACAATCGAAGAAAGATTTCTCATAAAAGTCGTACTTTAGGAATTAAGGGCAACGATAATCAACCATAAAAGCTCATCCATCAACGCGACTGTAAAAAGCATTTCGCGAAGCGGCCTAGACTATAAATAGTCCGTTCACATGTCTGGAACTGCCCACGTCGTACAAACAACGTTGAGAACGGGTATTCCGACAAAAGTACGTATTTATTTCTTACGTGTTGTCGCCCATTGTTCTCCGGACAGACCTACACTACACGACCCGCTTGTTCGTGGATGAGAATGTGTTGGAGGCGTTCTTGAGAGGCGACAGTTACAGCTCGATACAAACGTTGTGTCCACACGATACGCCCCGTTTAGTTGTCCAAGAGATTATCTTATTGACGACTTGATCGCTATCTGTGTCTCTCGTAATCACTATGAGCTTCGCTCCCTGCATCACTTTTCTGTCCGTCCGTCTTTGCGTGTGTCACGTCTCAAGATAAAAACCGAACATGACCTCCGATTGACATGCTTTCTTAGTCGACATTGCCCTTCAACAAGGATGACACACTTATTTCAAACTATAATGGTAATTTTTGTCATTGTTTATTTATTTTTTTTGGCTGAACTGGGCGGAAAATATCAAGGAAATTATTTCTCATGGGAAACACCTACCCTGGATACAATATATGCCCTCTTCATCGGTCTGGCATTTTGGAAATTGGACCATTGTGAATGGAATGTCCGAGGGTTGTTTAAGGCTGTGTGTTCACCAAAAACCAAAATCCAAAACATACATAAAACCGTAGTTATAGAGGATGATCATTAATCACAGCCTTTTGAAAAGATCAAAAAATATTTTTTGGATTTTTTTGGTCAATGCATTTTTCCTCCATTGCTACTTTTTTGAACGATTTTTGGTGCTAAGTTTTTCCAAAAGTATACCATTTGGATGGCTGATATTTTTATTGTAGCTTACACTCATCTTTGACTATAGAATTGTGGTATTTTGAAATCTATATCTTTCGTATCTAAAGATCTTCCTTTTTTTTCTTTTGACGGTACAAATACCACAAAAGTACCGGAAAATATAATACACTGTAAAATGTAAGGTGATGAAGATACACATTTCAAAATAACACATTCTATAGTCAAAGATGAGTGTAAGCTACAACAAAAATTTCAGCCTTCCAAATGGTATACTTTTGGAAAAACTTAGCACTAAAAATCGTTCAAAAAAGAAGCAATAGAGGAAAAATGCATCGACCAAAAAAATCAAAAAAATATATTTTGATCTTTTCAAAAGACTGTGATTAATGATCTTACTCTATAACTACTATTTTGGATTTTGGTGAACCTTCCACTACCTTCCATTCTCCTGAACTACTGAAGAAATCCTAGGATTAAACTTTCAGTCAAGATTATACCGGTGACGGGACTCGAACCCACGCTTTTCTCTTGAGCCACCATTGTGTGCAGATTGAAGGATCAATATAGGCGAAGTTCGGAAAGTACAAACACACATTTTTGGCCAAATTGATGGAGTTATAAAACCAAATTTGATTATGTTTTCGAACTTCGTCTAGTCGTAGGACGTAGACTACAGTCTACAAAACTTCTCAGAAGTGACTCTTAGGGCCTAGTGTTCTTCCCAACCTAGTGATTCAATCATTCAACTCCAATGCCGCCTGAGATGGAAAGAACAGTAGCTGTGTCTCTTCAATCAGATCAACCGGCAATTGCTTCTAGTTAGCCTGGCGCCCACGTCGTAAGCTCCCCCCCCTCTGATTGGTCGCGCGTGCAACTGACCTGACCCTGACCCTAGTGAGCAGCTCTGCGCGCCGAGACCAACAGATCGCGTTCCTGCAGACAAAACATCCATTGGTTAGCTAACTTAGCTCTTTGTTTCCCGTCTTCGTCTTAGTGGGGGAGGTTGGCTGAGCGACGTAGACACTTCTCACGAGCTTTTACGTGTTGTTTGCTTGGTTTGTTAGTTCCAATTCTCCGTTGCCCCTTCTTGTGCCTCCCGCACAAAACGCTTCTATTTTTGAAATTATTATTATGTAAATGATTTTAATCTGAAGGTAAAACGAAAATAAAAATTATAATATTTTTTATTAATATAATAATATTACATGCAATTTTGTATTGAAATAAGTTGACATCGTTGTCCACAAAGCCACATACGTAGCTTGTCTGTGGGTTATGAATGGTTACATTTATACTAGGAAAACGCTTAAGTCCCGCCGCGTTGTTGGATGAGCGTAATTGGTGCATTGAGCTGCCATGTGTTATGCGGATTTTCTGTTGTTCTGTGAAAAAATCATTACTAAGTTGAAGATTTTTTTAAAAATTAATTTAAATAAAATAAAAAATAAACTTTAATTTTTAATTTTTTAATTAATCGTAATTTTAAAAAAGAATAAAAATCGTAAAATTTCGATTTTCACAAGAAATAATTATTCGATTGTGCTCAAATTTCACACGAATAAATTAATTCATAAAATAAAGGTTCTGTGAAAAATCATTACAATCGGATAAAGCATGTAGGTGTTATAAGTTAAAAAATTGTTTTAAAAAAGAAAAAACCCGTAAAATTTCGATTTTCATAAGAAATAATTTTTCGATTGCACTCAAATTTCACACGAATATCTTAATTCATAAAATTATGGTTCTGTGAAAAAATCATTAAAATCGGATAAAGCATGTAGGTGTTATCAGTCGATGAAGTTTTTAAAAAATCGAAAAAAATCGTAAAATTGCGATTTTCATGAGAAATAATTCTTCAATTGCGCTCAAAAACGTGGAAGGTCGCCAGAAAATTTCATCGCAATTAGAGTATCGGTTTAGCCGGAATCGTGTTAACAAACAGACAAAAATACAAAAAAAAAGAAAAAAAGAAAAAAAACAATACATTCCGGATTTTTTTTCCAGTGTAGTGAAATGGAATCTTCGCTTCGCTCGCTACGCTCATCCAATTATACATGGACAGACAGACTTAGTTAAATATTTCATTGTATTACAAATAATGTTCATAGGCTAAATGAAAACTTAAATAAAAAATGCATTGTTGTAATGCTACTATTTCAAATATTTACGAAAATGTAGTTTATTGTTGTTTCTGCATCTATGTAATGAGATTTATTTAGTTGTCCTCCATTGTAAATCAGTTTTTTATAACTGAATAGGATAGACGTTAAATAAATAAATAAATAAATAAATAATTTTAAAACATTGAGAATACTACTTTGCAATATTGAAATCTATAAATTGAATTTGATATGACACAATAGGCGTGAATATTCCAGCACCAGCCACAAAAAATGCAACTGTACAACATAAAACAATTTTTAAATTAAATAAAACAAAATAATAAAATAATAATAATACAAACACATAATCACTTAGAGAACAAAATAATTAAAATTAGCATTGTTAGTAAACTTAATTATAGAAAAGTAAGATTACATCTAAAACACATAACTACAAAACATAGCTTACTCAAAAACTATAATGACAAAATATATAAGAGAGCAGCTGGTAATAAATTACAATGAAGATTTTTTGAACTTGTAAATTTGCTCCTATCATTCTAAAATTACACCATACGATTGACGGCTATATATTATTCTGGGCCTCGAGCTCATTAACAATAATCTCAAATATACAATGAGTGTCTCTGTTTGTCTCGGGAGGTGCCATTTAAAAGCAATTACTGTTTCTGATTTTAAGTGAGAGCTCATTTAATTCTATAAATAAAGACTCAAATTATCGTGGTTGCCTAATGTTCAGTAATTTTACATCTCCCCCCTACGTCATTGACTCGCTCGTGTAGCCCAAGACCTGTAACTGACATATATTACAAGTGACATCAAAACAAGAGACAATCGGACAAGTGCATGCCGTGCAATGTCACACTAACTGACGTTGTTAACAGACTGTTGCGATGCACTTTTAAGTTTAACTGCGATAGAATTTCTCTGCTGGGATAGATGCTTTCTATATCCTCCAGAGAAAATATTATACTGATCTGTTAGATATCGGTTTTCATGTTTGAGCTTGGAAAACGAGTTTTTCTGTGGACTTAAGAAAATACAGAATTTTTTGTCGATTTTTTACGTTTATTCTTGAGTTGTTTACTAAGCATAAGTATCATTTGTTTTCTGACCTCTGAAATTAAATTTAATATCTTAATTAGTATTGGTTATACACGTACGTTTACGTAAACAACAACACATGCATAACCATGAACTTGTAAATCATAGACGAGAAAATAAAATACTACACATCATTATATACTCATGATTGCTGAAGTAATTTGATTATTTTGAAATATCGTGCATCACAATACTGTAGACAATCTGCTAAGTCAGGGTTTTCCAAAGGGCTTCACCACTAGAACTAGTACATGGGGCGTAGCAAGGTTCTACCCTTTCCCTGACTCAGAGATTGCTGACCAAGACCGTACTGTGTTTTGAGGAATTCAGGATGAAAGATGAACATGGTTTTACACAGTTAAAAGACGTGTTTCAAACATGAAGAGAATGCCTTGTTTATTACACTTAGAATACTGAAGTCTGAATAAGACTGTGCGTCTGACTAGCGTGGTCTCGAACCCTGGACTCCCAAGTTAATGACTAACAAATAATGACAAGCGTTCACTTATGTTGCCTGCTTACCCGATTTTACCACAAGCTTGTTAGTGGCAACACTGTATGGTCCTTTACGGTTCTTTAGGTGTCTCTTCTCTCCCGATGTCCAAGGTGTAGGTCCCAAGTCCTGGACTCCCGCCGAGGCGGGAGCCTCGGTAGTTCTTCCGTTTTCTAGCTCTGCGCAACTTCTTCTTTCTTGTACAATCCCCAGTCTGACTCAATCCCTCTCTGACCCATCCTTAAATACTTGTCCCAGTGGTGTTTATGTCCTAATTATTCAGTAACGTAACGTTGTTGTACAACTCAGCGTTCTTGGATAAACAACATGTTTTAACTTTCGTTTCCATAACTCCAAGCTCAGCACAACTATCGAGGTCACACCAAACATTACTGTTTACATCGGTTTCATAACCGTGCAACTATAAACAATAATCCCCTGTATTTGCACCAATATTCCAAATCTTCCTACCTTCCTTACATCTCCCCTCCCCAATAAATCT